>JADRCH010004402.1:0-22454 GCA_019843965.1 Rhynchomys soricoides
TCAGGGTAGCCAATAAAGTCAACAATTCAGAAGCAGAAAGTGATGGAAAGGCCATGGAGGAATGGTGATTGTTGGCTTGCTTTTCATGGATTGTTCATTGCTCAGCCTGCTCCATTATATAGGGCCAAACCACCATCCAAGAGGTAGCACTACCGAGAGTAATGTGTGCCTACCCACATCAATCATGAATCAATAAAATATTGCACAGACATGCTGACTGCCCAGTTAGATGCAGGTATCAGTCTGGCAGTTCCTTAGAAAATTAGACATAGTATTATCTGAGTAACCAGCTACCAACCAAAAGATGCTTCAATATATAATAAGAACACATGTTCCACTATGTTCATAGAGGCCTTATTTGTTTACAATAGCCAGAAGCTGGAAAGAACACAGATGTACCTTCCACAGAGGAATGGGTACAGACAATGTGGTACATTTATACAATGTATACAATGTATAAATTTAAACAATTTATAAATGAATAATATACAGCTATTGAAAACAATAACTTCATGAAATTCTTAGGCAATGGATGGAAAATATCATCCTGAGTGAGGTAACCCAGTCACAAAAGAACACACATGGTATGTACTCACTTACAGTGAATATTAGCCCAAAAGCTCAGCACACCCAAGATATAATTCATAGACCACATGAAGCTCAAGAAGAAGAAAGACCAAAGTGTGGGTGCTTTGGTCCTTCTTAGAAAGGGGAACAAAATAATTGTGGAAGCAAATGGAGAGACAAAGTATGGAGCAGAGACTGAGGAAAGGCCATTCAGAGACTGCCCCACCTGGGGATCCATCCCATATACAGCCACCAAAGCAGACACTATGGTGGATTCTAATAACTGCATGCTGACATCAACAAAACCCCCAGAGCTCCAAGAGACTAAACTACTAACCAAGGAGTACACATGGAAGGACCCATGGCTCCAGCCACATATGTAGTAGAGGATGGCCTTGTCAGTCATCAATGGGATAAGAGACCCTTGATCCTGTGAAGGCTTGATGCCCCAGTATACAAAAGTTGAACAAGAATACCAATAATCATATATGGGTAAAAACTCTCAAGGCCTCATCCCAGAAAATACAGGCAACTTGAAATGCTAAAAATAGAAGAAATAAACTCCTCTATGGAAAAACACACAAACTGGTTATCTAATACCAAATGGTCATCCCTGAAAACACATATCATACATACCTATGAGGTTATGAACACACACACACACCACCGCCACCAACAATGACAATAACAACAGCAACAACAAAAACAATACATCAAACAACAACAAAGTTTATTTTAATCAATCTATCCTATTTACTGTGATTTTCCTCTCCAGGAATATGCCTTGTATGACCTCACTTATCTGTAAACTACATCTTTAGATAGCTCACAGACCTCTAACTACCACTTACCCAGGATCTGTAGGTTGGGATCAATGTTGTGGGACACTTTTTCTGGTGAGATGACACAGACAGGCTTGTACTTTACCCAGGTAGAGAATACATGGCAAACCAAAGGAAATTAATAGATACTAAAGTCCAACATTTTGGATTAATTCCTTGTTTTTATTTTACTTTGTAATGTTTTCAATTCCCTATGTGAGATGGGCTGAGGAGCAATTTAAAGGAATTGGGATGAACTCAAAATCAACTACACTACTAAAAGTCTACTCTGACATAGGTGACAACTCCCACCTGATACAACTCTGTTTTTCTCTGAACCATTTGAAGTTGATTTGAAAGTCAGAATATCTTCAAGGCAACTCAGCTTAATAGAGTCTTGTCCTGATCAATCAGCAGGTTATAGTCTCTCACTAGTTGTTAACTGATTACATAATATTGGTAAAGAAACTTAATACATCTTGCAAGTTTCAGCTTTCCAAGACATTCCCTCTCCTGGATGGACTGTTTCAATTTAGAATAAGTTGCTAAAAGAAAAACCAACAAGAAAAGAAACACACAAAAACCTACAATAAACTCATTAGTTCTCCAGGGTGGAATTGTGTGAATTTATTTCCTTTCCTGTCATTGAGGTCCTATCCCTGGTGAACAGAATTTTGTTCACACTCTCTTAGAAATATCTGATACACCATAAGTATTGTTGTGATTTTACTGGAGAGACATGAGTAACTGTCTATGCCAGACATTGTGGGCCAGAAATAGGATTCAATTGCAGTCAGGCTTAGTAAACTAGTGAACTTATTAGGATTACATATATGAGTATGGGAAAAGGTTGGTTTATAGTATTATGGGTGACTCAAAGGCAGGTACATACCAAAAAGCCCACCCCACAAACTGTAATGATTTCTGAAATCTGCATTCCAAGAGCTCTGTGCATGACTTGCAAATAGTTCTGTAGTTCAGAGTCTCCTTCTTCTAGCAACTCTTAGGTTTAAGCAAACTTGTAGAGGAGTTTCATGGGGCTTATGAGTATCAGAAGAAGCAAAAAGTTAGAAATTCTCTTTCTTTCCCCAGTGTAGATGAGGATCTCTCTATCCTCCAATAAGAAACTGTTCATTCAGTTCCACGACAGCACTATAAATACCTATCTCCTATACACAAATGAATATTCATATCTCACATATTAAATTTCAAAAGGTTAAAGGTAAACACAAGATATAAAATATTTAAGATAATAGAAAATTATTCTGTATTGAGTATCCTAATATAAGAGTACACAATTGTATATGCTAAGGGTATAAGGCATTTTGTTAATTCTTATACCAAATATTAATATGTAAATTTTAGTTATGCACAAATATATTAAGGACTATACTTACCAGATAATATTTTAATACTAATATTTCAGTACTTTCTTTTTGTGTAACATTTATACATAATAAATATTTTAATTGATTTTTTTCCTATGACTGACTAATGTTGGATGTGACAGACTCAGAATGTATGACTATTTTCAATATTTTTCTAAGGTACTCTGTTTGGTTTATTTGCTTTGGTTTTGAGATTGGATTTTAATTACAAAATTTCTACCTTCCCTTTCATCCATCCAAGACCTTGCAACCACTCTTCTCTACTCTCTTCAAATTTGTGGCCAGTTTTTTCCATTGTTTTTTATTGAATGCATGTATGTATTTGTGTGTATCCATATAACATACATATATAAATATATATATACAAATAGTATACATATGTATGTATATGTCCATATATATACACACTCACAAACATATACATATGTTTGCATATATATGGCCATATAATAATTCTTATTTGTGTGTTTTCAGAAATAACCATTGGCCCTGGAATTCCAACTAGTGTGCTTTTCCCTGGGGAGGACTTTATCTCCTGCTCTCAGCTTTAATCAGGCCTGTAGATCTTTCTGTTCATTTGATGCTTTGTATGATTTCCTAGTCTGTTTTGACATGGTTATTGGTGTCCCACTTGTTCAACTGACATTTGGGTGGTCATGATGGTGAGCCATTAATGATTTAGATTCCAGTTTTATTAAAAGACATGACCTCAAAGCAAAGTCCTTGATCTTATATGGCTCTGACAATCTTTCTGTCTCATTTCCATATTCTTCTTTGAATCTTAGGTTTTGGAGTACTTTATAGATGTACTCATTTGGAATGAATGAACTTCACAACCTTGCATTTTGTTTGGTTTTGAGTTTTTTGGTAGTCATCCTCATCCATTTTGACGATATGCTTTCTTCATGACACATGATGGCTACATTGATATGAATATATTGACAAATGTTCATATATCATTGTCAGGGATTATGCTGATTTAGTAAATGAGTTGTAGATTCTCCTCCAATAACAGTGATTTCACTCAGTTATCTGGTGAGTAGTTAGCTAACTTTAATGTACAAGGCATGATTCTCTTCTTGTTGAAAGGCTCTTAAGACCAATCACAGAGAAATTGGTTACCATCCAGATGTGTGTGCCACTGTTGGACACGAAGGACTATAGAGCAAAGAGGGCCACGGGACATAGATGCAGTTCCTCGGTGTCATAGTGGGATAGGACTAATTGGCTCTATCTTTTGGAACTTTGCACAGTGCCTTCTAATACCATGAAAAATAGTCTTCAGGGAGAAAGCTGACAGGTAAGTTCCAACTCTGAAGTTACTACTACTATAATACATGGTATCATCAGAAATGGGGATTTAAATTTCACCAATAGTAATTAACTTCAATAGGAGTAAGCTGAATGTTTCAGGAGTATCTTGAAGAGCCATGAATTAAACACACTATAGATATTGCTATCATAGAAAGACTCTGTTTTTATTGTCATTTTACCTATCTAACCCCTCCTACTCCTGCATTTACCTCCCTTTCCATTTCCTAAAAAGCTCCCTTTTTCTGATTTCCCTTGAGATCACAAATATGCTGCTAGTCTCTTTATCTTCCTCCTACTCTACTATGCATAGCCCCTGCCAGATTTGAAGCTCCACATTTTCTTTTTCCCCTATACGATCTCAAGATTTGCCCAATGAACTCTGGAATTTATTAGGAATCCATGGTGTCCATATCTTGGCCTGGCACCTCAGACCACGCAGCACAGAGAGGCTTGTCTCAGCTTACTGTTTCCCAGAATCAGCACAAACGAGTGGCTTATCAGAAATACTATTCCACAAATGTGGTCAAGTAAAAGAATTAATTTTCCTCCTGTCAATCCAAGGCTCAACATTCCTGTGACTATAAAAAGTAAGTATATTGCATACAGCAGCAGGAAGGAGAGCCCAGTTTGCAAGGCTTTGATGTGGGCCACGGTGCTGGCATCTCTAGGTCGTTTGGCATTGGCCTGCATCTTCTTGTGATGCTTCCACAGTGAGAAGATGAGCATGAGAAAAGATGCCAGGGACACTGTGAAGGGTATGAACATGAACAAGCAGTTGATGGGTAAGAAGACTCGGGATGAGTTGGTGATTAAGAAAACTTTGGATGAGTTGGTGAATGAGAAAATTCTGGGAAATTGTGTTGAATTGACCAAACTATACGACTTATTTCCTTCATAAGCATCAATTGTTAAATGATCATACATCCTTAAAGATAAAATGTTTAAAGTCAAGAAAATCAGTGATGCCAGCATTATCATTAAAACCACTTTTTTAACTCTCCACTTTAGGTAAAGAAAAAAAAGAGTTAGAAAAATTAGCTATCTTGAGAAAATAAAATATACCAAGGCATGTAGCAAGCCAGATGCTGAAATGGTTGTTTACTACCCAGATAATACCCATTGATTTAAATGTTTCTGATCTCATAATCAAATGTGGGCACAGTATTAGTAACAATAAACAAATGAGCATATAGCACACATAAAGGAATCTGGTAAGGGCCAAAGTAGTGAGAATCTGATCCACTGAAGAAATCCTTCTTCTCTTGGTCCAGTCCATAATATTCACTAATAAAATGAATCCATTTCCTAAGACTCCCATTGCTACTTCCACAAATAATATGACTGTAAAAGTAAAAATATCATGGTTCTTTATTGTCTGTGAGAACATGCTTCAATATTTAATATCTCTGCTGCATTTAAAAAGCTCCAATATTGATTGCTAAAAATTCCAATTAATCAATCATTAAAATCCCATTTACACATTACTGACTAGGAAACATCTAAATTTCCCAGGAGTTGTTTCATAAATTTTTAAAGAACATCTTGGCTTATTTCCTCCCAAAGAAATCAATTCTGCTTAATTGAGATACTGTGTCTTATATCCAGTTTTCTGAAGTTGAATAAGGTGCTGAATTCTCATGTGGTAACCTACAAAAAAGAGATATATTTATTTGCATTATTTTTACTTTTTCCCTATCTGCACATTTTAGTCACACAACATGGTTTCTGAGTTATATCAAAATATAAGGAATGTGGTACTTCCTTAAGTAATGATTTATAAATATTTTAGTTAAGTAAATTAATGAAACTGCTTATTATGCACATACACACACACGCACATCTATCTTTCTAGACATTGGTCAAAAATCTTCCTACATAGTACCCAAATTTTCTAAAAATCTCTTTGAAGATCACTGCTGCTGTGTTTATGTCACAAAAATTAAACTAGTCATTGTAATTTATAAAAATCCATATGGGCAATCGTTTTCATATGCACAAGACACATGCACAAACATCTGTTTTACGGAAAATTATCACACTTCTATTTTCATTCCAATAAAAATTCTCACTGATTCAATTATCATGTATCTAGATCATGCTTAGTAACATGACAATTTTCTGTATTTTCTTTAATTTGCTGCAAAATGTAATAATGAAATCTAGAGCCTTACTGCTGTCTTACAAGTGTTCTACCTGACAAACTCTAGCAATCTTTTTTAATTTAGAGTGTAAGAAAGTCTCACTGAATTCCTTAGTCTCTCCTTAAATTCATTCTGTAGTCCAGATACCTCTTGAGCTTGTGATTATCCCAACTTATCCTTTTAGTTAGGTAGGATTACGAAGCTGTTTCTCCAAGGCACAGCTTCCCTCAAATTATTTGACATTGTTCTATTCAGAATTCCAAGTTAGCACCACACAGTATTAAGTATAACTGTTCAGTAACCTTTCAAAATATTGTTCCATGTGTAGGAATGAAGTCTTTTTTACATGGTCCCGGGAGCTGTGTTTAACGTGAATGAATTCCTCTGCATAGGAAGAGTCTTCCTGAGTCTTGGCTCTTCCTGTCCAGAGGTTGATGCCTTTTTTAGCACCAACGACCTGAGGCTTTCTATCCACCTTTCTTTCCCTACAATTAACATCTTCTCTGTGCCCAACTTGCTGGGCACCAAGACAGATGAAGTACAATACACAGCCTGGGTAAGGTGGGAAGTAAAATGTCTGGTTACAGCCACCCTATTTAAGAGGTTATTAAAGTAAATAAAATAATATATTATATGGTAACAAAAAACAGAAAAAAGTATCCTAATTATCATATGTGTCAGGGAAAATTGGAGAATTTTACTGTGAAAGAATTATCTACATTCATTATAGTCTCCTAAAAAACATTCTATGTAAAGACTGTCAGTCCTATATATTTTAAAATTTGACAAGTATACTATAATCAGGAGATATATATATATAATGAAATCAGGGCAGAATGCATGAAGTTTAAGGAAAGAATAAAAGTGGAAACAAACATATCACCAGCACAGAGATGGGATGGCTCTTGTTAGTTTATTCCACTATAGTGAAACATCTGAATTAATTTACCTATCTGGAAGAAAATATTGGTTGGTTCAGTCTTCCTGAATTTTCAGCTCATGATCCTTTGGCTCCATTATTTGTGGTCTATGGTATGGCAGAATAGCAAAACACTAGTAGAACAAAACTGCTTCTTCCATGAAACAAACAATTGTAGAGTGAGAGGAAACATCTGGCACGTAATATTCGTTTTAGAGCATGCCTCTCATGATGTAATTTCCTTCTCCTAAGCTTCTCCCACTTCATATAGGTTCTAGATCTTCCAATAACACATCAGATCAGTGACCTAGACTATAACTTATGGGTCTTCATGGGCATTTAACATAAATATGTAATGGTTCTTTTGGCTTATCTCCTCCAAGTAATAAGAATATGTTTTGAGAGTTATAATGCAAACGCAAGCATAGGGGCCAACTGTGTAGATTGGAAGCTGGTGGCAGAACTTCCTGAGTTTTAAGAAAAGGAGCTGAACTAAGTAAAGTCTTGCTATACTCCTCACTGAGGAGCTTGTCTGAGGCCCTACCACTGTTTTCTTTCACTCTGAATGGAAACAGATATCTATTTGAATATCCACTTGATAGCCACCTGAAATGCCACTCCTGTGTAAGGACTGTCTTTTTCACACAAAATGAGAATGACTCCAAGGGTAATTTCCATTATTTGCAAAAGTCCAACAAAGCAAGAGAGCATTTGAGGAGAGCAGTGTCATTACTCATTTTAGAACCAGTATGTTATTAAGAAGGAGAAGCCATCAATTAATTTAATGTTAGTTGTGTCATTCTTGACAAGTTTCATATACTGACTGTAGCAAACATTATTAATGTGGTGAATCATAGATAATTTTCTGTGTATCTGTATACATTGTTCTTTGTTTCTAAAATGATAATCCTTTGTCTAGTGATGTATTGTCACATACAATCTCTGAACAAGTTCTATATATAATTTGTGTAATTGAAGAGAAAGAAAAAAATTATGTTTTCTTCTATGCAGGAGTTTAGTAGTGTTGGTTTTAATTGTAACTTGTACTGTTGCAGATAAAAATAGAATGTTATATGGTGCAAATACATTCATAAATACTCATAAATCTAAACACACAGAACCATATTGAGACAAATGTGTGTACCAGGTTAAAAAAATATATGATAGCACATTAACCCATAAGGTCTTCAGAACTGGAAATATATTGATTAATTGAATGCAGGAGGCTCTGTTATGATTAGAGATTACAGAAAAAGAATAAGAATTGGCTCAAGACACTTACTGATCAACCCTAAAACATTTGAGATGGTAATATCCTGCAAAGTTGGTAAGTTTCCTTCATTGCTGCCTAGGTGTCAAGGTTCTTCTGATGAACACATTAAAATTACATCACAAGAATACTTAGGTTTATTAAGCTGAATAGTTGAAGACACATCATGTCCTCAAAGAGAGCAGGGCTCAGAGAACAAGATTTATATTCATATCCTATGGGACTAGCAGGCATGAAGTCTTCCATGAATTAAATATTTGAACACAAGAAAGTTTCTAGTCCACTAAATGGTATACTGGTTTCTCAATGTCAGGTCCTCTAACTCAAAAACTTGCTTTCTGTCTAATCCAAGATAATCTATTGTATTTCTGTGTTTGACCTAATCCTTGATATACGATTGAAATGTATCAGTTTGGTAGCTAACCAAGTGTCCTATTGCTTCTCCTCTGTGGAACAAAAAGCCTTATTATAGGCAATACCTAAAGATCTATAAGTCTGTGAAATGTTCTACTTCTTTTGTAGGGTTGAGAGCCACAGGGCTCTGAACAGTGTTCCCGGACTCAGTAATACTTAATCAGTATAGGCTCCAAGGAATAAGACTGTTTGTTACAACAGTCTTCAAGTTACAGGAGTCATTGTTAAATTTTTGTCATACTTGCACTGGGTTAACATATTTGGATCCTGTCATAACCAAATAAAATACAGGATAAATGCAGATAAGCGTGGATTTTTATTTTGTAGGCTAATGCTCTCTAGTTATATTCACTGGGCAGACATCAACTATGGGGTTGTGTACATGGCATCTGAATTGATAAATATTTGTCAGTAGATGTTCCTTCTCAACCATAATGGGTTTCTATGAAAACCAAATAACGTCACTGCTTCTTATAGGCTGTATCATTTGAGCTAGCGGGTCTTCTCTTTGTGTTTTGTGATTTTTTTCCCTGATCCTGCACCTAGATCCTCATGCATGCTAAGTATACACTTAGAGTTTCACCACCAGCACCCTGCTCCAAGTTTGACTGTTCTAAAATGGCATGTTATTATAAGAAAGTAGAAAATCTCTAAAATAACAAAATCTTTTCCCAAGAAGTTATAACAGATTGAAATACTGAGTAATATTTATAAGCATTACACCACAAAAATGAAAAAATTTAAAACAGTGGTTCTCGACATTTCTAATGCTGCAACAATTTAATCAAATTCCTCATGTTGTGGTGACACTTAACCATAAAATTATTTTATTGCTATTTTTAACTGTAATTTTGCTACTGTTCTCAATCCTAATATAAATATCTGATATACAAGATATCTGATATGAGACCACTGCTAAAGAGGCGATAAACCCCCAAGGTGTCACAATCCACAGATTAAGAAAGATTGATCAAAAGAAGAGAATAAAGTCCTAGAAATATATAATTTAACAAAGTTTAACCACTAAGGTGAAAAAATGGACCTATAAGAAACAACAATATTAGAGAAGTTATAAAATCAACCACTTATAATATCTAGGGCCTGACTGATTCAGTAGTTTTACCAAACTTTAAAGTAATAACCTCTCTCTCTCTCTCTCTCTCTCTCTCACTCTCTCTTTCTCTCTCTCTCTCTCTCTCTCTCTCTCTCTCTCTCTGTGTGTGTGTGTGTGTGTGTGTATGTAGGTATGTATATATACACATATATCTATGGAATATTGTGTACCATGACAAAATTTTTTTTATGTTAAAGATATAGGTTTGACCCAATATATCCAATGTAATTCAATACATAAACAAGCTTAAAGGTATAGATGACATTGTTTCAGTAGATACAAAAAAGCTACTTGACAAACTTCTTTATAACTTTGTGAAAAGCATCCTGAAGGAATTAAAATAGAAATAATATTGTTCCACCTAAAAGAGAAACAATAGATATAACAGGGTTGTAGCCATTTTAACACAAAATGAAATATCACTCTCACTGTTTCTACTCAGTATAGTGCATAAAATATTAGCAAGTACAATACTTCAAGAGAA
Organism: Rhynchomys soricoides; assembly: GCA_019843965.1. Lineage (NCBI taxonomy): Eukaryota > Metazoa > Chordata > Mammalia > Rodentia > Muridae > Rhynchomys > Rhynchomys soricoides. Next base: position 10,433 of record JADRCH010004402.1, read on the forward strand.
AGAAATTCAAACAAGGAAAAACCATATAAAGTGGTTATATTTCCAGATAGTTTAAGTCTGAATAAAACATCCCACTACATCCTCCATCAATAAATTCTTAGATCTTATAAATACTTTCAACAAAGTAAACATAGAAAACTCAGCACACAAAAACAAAGGGCTTCTATATAACCACAATAAAGTAGGCAAAACAAATTTAATTCCATTTATATAAAATAATTTCAAAAAATAAAAGGTTTAAAAATAAATCAGTCAATGCTATAAAAGGACTGTACAGTGGAGAACTTTAAGACAGTAATTGAAGAAGACACTAGAAGGATGAAATGCCTCCCATATTCAGGGATTGGTAGAATAACATTGTGAAAACAATTATATCATCTAAAGTAACTTATAGATGTGATTTAATCCTTTTCAGAGCCCAAATTAAATTCTCAATAGACCTAGTAGATCAATTTTAAAATCACAAGAATGCACAAATAACCTCAAATAGTCAAGCAATCATTAACAAAAAGAAATGTGAAGCTTTCTGAATATATGATCTATTGTAATCTATTATGGAACCACATTAACAAAAATAGCATAGTTCTGACACAAAAGGTGGCATATAGACCAATCGACAAGACAAGAAAGCCAAGAAATGAACCCACACTCTCATATATATAATAATAATGAGTAGTGAAATAAAGATACATAAAACTAGCTAGCCACAACTTAAAAGGTCAAAAACCATAAATACCTTCAAACATCTAGAGAAAAATAGATAAAACATTTAGAGAAAGGCACAAAGTCTTCCTTTAAGAGAATCTATTAGCACATGAAATAATTCCAAATTGATCAAATGGGTTGACATGAAATTAAATAATTTCTACATGTCATGAAAAATAATTTTCTGAGTTCATAGACTTTATTCAAAAGAGGAAAAATTGCTGCCAACTATGTGTCAAATAGGAGATTGAACAAACACATTCAAAGCTATAAAATGAATTTAGTTGACCCAATCAAATAATCCAAATAGCAAAACAAATAGGCTGAATACAGATGGTCACGAAATACTTGAACAACTGCTCAACAGCTTCAAAATAAGGGAAATGCAAATTAGAGCTGCTTTGTGATTCTATCTCACCCATTAGCATTTCTGTCTTCAAGAAAACAAATGACAATACATGCTGCTGAAAACTGAGGACCAGGAGGAATCTTTACTTCCTGTCAGTGGGGAGTAAACTGGGAACCCAGAGCGAATGTTCCTTCAGAACACTGAAAACATACGACCTTGACAAATCACCTTACAGTATAAAACTGAAGGTCTTTAAATCAACAAATAACAAATATAGTTGCATATCCACATATATGGACAGGCTAGCTAGCTTCTATGTATATAATAAATCTGAAAACAGAAGAGGTATTTAGGATAGAATGGAGTCTGGCAAAATGGCTTAGAGGAGATGGATATAGAAGACACAATGAAATATATTTGTTACAATGACCTAATGAAGCCATTTTATGTGGCAATCAAACAATGAATTCCAGGGGCAGCAGAACTGATGCACATACAAATTCCTAGGTTCTGCACAACTACCAGCCAGATGGGGGTCCCAGCACTTTTTAAAGCAAATATACACATGGAGAACCAATGCCAGCCAAGAAGGTATATGTAATTGATACCCATTGGTAAAGAAAAAATTTTTTTCCAATACAGTGTCACTTGGCATATCAACCACATTGCAAATAGGCACCATGGCCAGGAGTAGTTGGAAAACACCAAATGAGCTCTGTCAGTCTCTTGGGGAGTTCTTATTTTGTTTTGTGGAATTTTTTATCTGTCAAAGAACTAAAAAATAGGACTATGGAAGCATCTATTTTCTTAAATCAGGACAAAATGAAAGGCTTGAAAATGAAAGGGTACCAGTAGCCTAGCAACCAAAGTGGTCTATACAATTTGACATCCCACCAGAGCTTCAACCTGCTATGAAGAAATACAAAATAGATCACAGAGAAAAGAGGAAGAAGACCATGTTTTGCATAGCCTTACTGTGGACCATGGTGATGACATCTAGAGACACTGAGCTATGCATCCTCAACTTCCTCAGATATTGGCTCACATAGACAGCAAACAACGGGAAATGAAGCAGAAATGTAATACCACAAAGAGTTTAACATAAATAGTCATATTGGATAAGTTGAAAATGCATCTCAGTTTGGTTTTCCATGTTTCATTTCCTATATATTTATTTACCTGTATTGGTTCATGCAAGTATTATTGTCTAATAAAGTTACCATGGCAACTTTAGGAAACAAAAACACTGAATCCCCAACAAAAGCAAAGGAATGACATTTGTCTTTTTATTTCAGGAGAAATATGTGAGATTGGATAATTTGCTTATCTTAATATGATAAAACTTGCTGAGATTTGAAGCAAGGCAAATGTATGGAGACCGCTGCTATCACAGACAGTGTGAACATCCATGGAGACCGCTGCTATCACAGACAGTGTGAACATCCATCTTCACTTCTATTTTATCCACATGGATAGACTGTGTGGACAAGATGAACACCTGGATCTTTGATTTCATGAAGAAACCAATTGAGAGTCAACTGGATTAGTGTAAATTTCATAATCCGGTAAAATATTGGCATTTTTTCTCTGACAAAGTCAGAATTGTTTACAATGCTATTGAGACATTAACAAAAATTACAAATCCATATTCTATCACTATCCAGGTGAAACCTCAACTATAGATATACTATTTGCTTCCTAATTTGTAGTAACTGATGTTCAAAGATGAGCTGAATACTAATTTGCTAGCATGCAAATAAAGACACACTGTCCTTTACACTTTTGCATGGTTTTGTTTTGTCTGGTCTCTATGTAAACTGAATTCACCAAATAAACACCTAGTAAAATTGACATTAGTAAAATTTTAAAATCCATAATGTGGGGAATTCAGGGAAAGACTAAAGTGATGTATGAACCTCGCTTTTTAGAAGATGCCGTAAGTGTTCCTAAACATTCCAGTTCATTTTAATAAATACAGAGGTTCCAGGAAAAAAAATTAAGAAAAAACGTGTAGGTTGCTTCTTTAAATATTATTTCATGTTCCTTTGGGATATCTTAGGAACATTTTTCCATATAATTATCTGAAGATAGATTGTGTTGTACTTGTATTATTTACAAGCAGTAAACACAAACACACACCACTACCACTACCACATAAATACCAACAGCAGCACCAAATGCATGCACATTATTTCACCTGGTTTCTGGAAAATAATTTTAGTGTTCTATAAGATATGGGTTATTTTTTGTAACTAAAATTAAAAAAATAACTCTACATACCCTTTTTTCACAAATATGATTAGTTACTTTTACCAATGATTTAATTTTATATATATATATATATATGTGTGTGTATGTGTGTTTACATGTGGATGTTTCTGTGTATATGTGACTTTGTATTTTATGTGTGTGTGTGCATCTCTATACAGTTCTATGTGTGTATCTGTTTATGTGTCTGTTTGTATGTCAAGTTTCTTTTATTGCATGTCAGTGTGTATGTCTCTGTGTATTATATGTGTGTGTGTATTCGTGTATGTCTGTGTGTATTGTGTGTATGTGTGTGTGTGTGAGTGTGTCTGCATGGTATGCTTTTGAAGTTCAGATGGCAACTTATAGGAATTGCCTCTCTCCTACTCTTTGGTAACCAGTGTTAGAATTCAGGTGCTCTGTTTAGGAATCAAGTGACTTTATCTGCTGAACTATGTGATGATATTTTCCATGAAGCAAATGACTTGTGATTAAATCTGTAGAATGGCCTCATTCCTACCTACAATTAATAGTTAAATGTTAATTTAAATTCTAAATTAGTTTAATTAATTAATTTTAATGTTCGGAGAAAATTTATACACATTACTGAAATCCACTCCTGATCTTCCTATCTCAGCCTCCAGAGTAGATGGGATTACAGGCCTAAAACCACCTAGCTCAGTTTGTGCTCTTACAACTTTTTCCACATAAGTTCAACTAATTTTTTATTTATTTTTTCCATGTGATAGCTGTATATGAGATATAATAGATGCAATAAAATTATATATATATATACATATATATATATATATATATATTACAATTTTGGAAGGAAAGTGTCTATTTCAATCCATAAAACAGTCACTCTTGAAGGGAAGTCAGGGTAGGCGAACAAGATAATAATCTGGAGCAGAAACTAAAGAAATGATCATGAAGGAATGCTGACTGTTGGCATGCTTTGCATGGATTGCTCAATCTGCTCCCTTATACAAGGCTGAACCACCATCCCAGAGGTGGCAAATCCCAAAAGTGAGTTGTGTCTATGCATATCAAACATAAATCAATAAAATGTTGAACAGACATGCTGACTATCCAGTTAAATGGATGTTTCTTCTTTCCAGATGATCCAAACTTGTGCTAGTTGAAAAAAACTAACAAACAAGGTTTTTAAAAGTATTAAGTTGTGCTTTAAGTAATACGTGTAAATATAAATCCTGTATTTAGATTACTTACGTTGAGATATTTAAAAGAAATGAGCTCTTATAAAATTAATGTTTGTTATAACCATTTCTTTCATTCAAAAAATCTGTATTTATACAATTTTGTGTCTAGAAATTAGCAAACATATTTTATGTGTTCTACAAAAACTGTTAATTTCTTAATATCACTTAATCAAAAAATTGTAAGTTAAAAACACAATATATATTATTTATGTGATTCAGACCTGAAAATTTATAAATAGGAGAATTTCCAGTGTTACATTTTCCTCTAAGATATGCAAGATGATCTACAAAATATGAACCCCATTGGAGTGACAAAGCATTTTATGTATTTGTGTCTGAGCTGTTTTATTCCCATTGCTATTCTTGAGGTATGGGATATAGAAGAGTCAAAGGGTGAATGGAGGTGTGTGAAATAAAATCTGGAGTATAAAAAAAGAATTCCAGGGTGTGAGTCATGACATGGGTCTCAGTACAGATCTAGTATTTTTATCAAAAGCAGCTTTCAAAACCCTGAAAAAAAATACCTTGGTATGCATTATCATTATAACACATGTGGCAGAAAAGCTATCTGCATCAAAACACTGTAAGAATAATGATGTATTTTCTACAAAGAAGATATCACAATTAGTAATTTGTAAGACCAAGATTTATTTAGAATTCTTTACATGAAAAAAAGAAAACCTACTTTATAGCATTGTTGTGACTTTGCTGGATGGATGTGAGTAATTGTCTATGCCTGACCTTGTGGGCCAGATAAATGGTTCAATTCCAGTCGAGCTTAGTGAACTATTGAACTTATTAGGGTTACATATATGAGGATGGGCAAAGGCTGGTTTATAGGAATATGGGTGACTGAAAGGAAGGTGGATACCAAAAAGCCTACCCCACAAACTTCAATGAATTCTGAACTCTCCATTTCAGGAGCAATCTGCATGACTTGCAAACAGTTCTGTAGTTCAGAGTTATTTCTGTACATTTCATGCTTTGTGTGCTTTCCTAACCCATTTATCCATGGTTGTTGGTGTCCACATTGTTTGCTGATGTTTGGATGGTCATGCTGGTGAGTTGTTACATATATAGGCTCTGGTGTTACAAAAGATATAACATCAAAGCAAAGTCCTTGATGTCATGGCTCTTACAATTTTTCTGTCCCACTTCCACATTCATCTCTGAATCTTAGGTGTTGGACTGCTTTATAGATGGACTCATTTGGAATGGATTCAAAACGTTGCATTTTGGTTGGCTGTGGTTTTTCGTAGTTATTCTCATCTGCTTTGAAGGTTTGTTTTCTTGATGATGGATGAAGATCACATTTAATTTTCAGTATGTTGACAAATGTTCATAAATTTTTGTCAGGGATTATGATGATTTAGTAAATCAGTTTTTGTAGATTCTCCTCTAATAAACACGATTTTAGTCAGCTAGCTGGTGATTAGTTAGCTAAGTTTACTGTACTAGGCACAGTGTTCTTCTTGTTGAAAGGCTCTTAAGTCTAATTACAGAGAAATTGTTATGACCAAGATGTGCGTGCCACTACTGGACACAAAGAGCTATTATGCAATTGTGGTCAGTGGACATTGATGTGAATCATTGGTATCATACTGGGATAGGACTATTAGTTGCCTCTGTCTTTTGGAACTTGCTCAAAGCCTTCTGATACCATAAAAACTAGTCCTCAGGGAGAAAGCTGACAGGTCAGTTCCAACTCTGAAGTTACTATTCCTGGAATACATGGTATCATCTGAAATGGGTATTTAATTTCACCGGTAGTAATTAATCAATGTTAACAGCAATAGGCTGAATGTTTCAGGAGTCTCTTGACGACCCCTGAATTAAATGAACTATAGGTTTTGTTATCACAGAATGACTCCATTCTTAATGTCCTGTTATCTATCTAGCCCCTCCTACTCCTGCTTTTACCTCCCTTTTCATTTCCTAGAAACCTCCCCTTGTCTCATTACCCCTGAAATTACACAATACTCCTAGTCCCTTTATCTTCCTCCTACCCGCCTACGTACTATCCCTCCAAGATTTGAAGGCCCACGTTTTCTCTTTTCCCCACAGGATCTCAGATTTTGCCCAATGAACTCTGGAATTTATTAGGGACCCGTGGTGTCTATATCTTTGGATCGGCCCCTCAGACAACGCAGCACTGAAAGAGTGGCTTGTCTCAGCTTACTGTTTCCCAGAATCAGCACAAATGAGTGGCTTATGGGAAAAACTATCCCAGAAATGTGGTCAAATAAAAGTATTAATTTGCCCTCCATCAATCCAAGGTTCAACATTCCTATGACAATGAAAAGTAAGTACACTGCATACAGCAGCAGGAAGGAGAGCCCAGTTTGCAAGGCTTTAATGTGGGCCACGGTGCTGGCATCTCTAGGTCGTTTGGCATTGGCCTGCATCTTCTTGTGATGCTTCCACAGTGAGAAGATGAGCATGAGAAAAGATACCAGGGACACTGTGAAGGGTATGAGCATGAACAGGCAGTTGATGGGTAAGAAGACTTGGGATGAACTGGTGATTAAGAAAACTTTGGATGAGTTGGCGAATGAGAAAATTCTGGGAAACTGTGTTGAATCCCACAAACTATAAGACATATTTCCTTCATAAACATCAATTGAGAAATGATCATACATCTCTAAAGATAAAATGTTTAAAGTCAAGAAAATCAGTGATGCCAGCATTATCATTAAAATTACATTTTTAACCCTCCACTTTAGGTAAAGGAAAAAGGAGTTAGAAAAATTGGCTATCTTGAGAAAATAAAAGACACCGAGGCATGTAGCAAACCAGAGGCTGAAATGGTTGTTCACTACCCAGATAATACCCACTGATATATGAATTTTTGATTTCTTAATCAAATGTGGGCATAGTATGAGTAACAATATACTCATATGGTTTATATGAGCATAAACCACACATAAAAGAATCTGGTAAGGGCCAAAGCAGTGAGAATCTGGTCCACTAAAGAAATCTTTCTTCTCTTAGTCCAATCCATGATATTCACTAGTGCTATGAATCCATTTCCTATGACTCCCACTACTAATTCAACAAATACGATGATTATAAAAATAAAAATATCACAGTTTCTTATTGTCTCTGAGTACATGCTTCAATTTATAATGTCTCTGCTCCATTTAAAAAGCTCTACATATTGGTTGTTAAAAATTCCAAATAATCATGCTTTAAAATCCCATTTATACATTATAGACAAGGAAACATCTAAATTTCCCAGGAATTTTTTCATAAATTCTTTATGAGCATATTGGCCTTTTTCTTCTCAAAGAAATCAACTCTGTTTCATCCAGACACTGTGTCTTAGATCCAGTTTTCTGAAGTTGAATAAGATGCTTAATTCTCATGTGCTAACCTACCAAAAAAGAGATATATTTATTTGCATTATTTTTACTTTTTTCCCTATCTGCAAATTTTAGTCACACAACATGGTTTCTGAGCTATATCAAAATATTAGGAATGTGGTACTTCCTTAAATAATGATTTATAAATATTTTAGCTAAGTAAATTAGTAAAACTGCTTATTATGCAAACACACACACATGCCAATCTTTGTAGTCATTGATCAAACATCTTCCTTCATAGTACCCAAATTTTCTAAAAATCTCTTTGTAGATCACTGCTGCTATGTTCACGTCACAAAAATTAACTAGTCATTTTACTTTACAAAACTCCATATGGGCAATCATTTACATATACACAAGACACACATACACAAACATCTCTCTTATGGAAAATCATCCTTCTTCTAATTTAATTCCAATATAATTCTCACTGATTCAATTATCATGTATGTAGATCATGCTTATTAACATGACAATTTCCTGTATTTTATTTATTACAAAAGTCATGATTAAATCTAGAGCCTTACTGCCATCTTGAAAATGTTCTACCTGACAAGCTGTACCTCTAGCAATCGTTTTTTACTTTATATTGTGAGAAAGTCTAACCAAATTGTTTAGTCTTGCCTTAGAGTCCAGACAATCCTTGACCTACTGATTCTCCCACCTTATCCTATAGGTAGGTAGGATTACAAACCTGTTTCCCCATGGTACAGCTTTTCTCATAGTTTTTTTGACATTGTTCCAAAAATGTCAAAGTTAGAATTCCAAGTTAGTACAGCACAATATTAAGTATAAATGTTCACTAACCTTTCAAAAATATTTCTCCATGTGTAGGAATGAAGTATTTTATATGGTCTCCAGAGCTATGCTTAAGGTAAATGGTTCCTCTGCCCAGGAAGACTCTTCCAGTCTTACCTCTTCCTGCCCATAAGCTGATACCTTTATTAGCACCGAAGACCTGAGGTTTTTGATCTACCTTTCCTTCCCTACTACTAACATCTTCTCTGTAACCATCATTTTGGGCACCAAGATAGATGAAGTATGATACATAGCCTGGGCAAGATGGGAAGTAAAATGCATGGTTACAACCACTCTATTTAAAAGGTTACTAAAATAAAGAAGATAATATATTGTATGCTACGATAAAACAGAAAAACAAGTATCTTAATTATAATATATGGTAGGGAGTCTTGGAGAATTTCATTGTAAAAGATTGACTCTACACTCCTTATAGGCCTCTAAGAACACACTATGTAAAGACCGTCAGTCCTGTGTATTTTAAAATTTGACAAGTACACTATAGTCAGGAGATAGATATATTGAGAAAGAAATCAGGTCAGAATACACGCATTTAAGGAAAAGGTAAAATTGGAAACAAACATACCACCAGCACAGATATGGAATGGTCTTTGTTACCTTTTTTCAGTATAGTAAAATGTCTGAATTAATTTACCTATCTTGAAGAAAATTTTGGTTCAGACTTCCTGAAATTTCAGCTCATGATCCGTTGGCTCCATTGTTTTGTAGTCTGTGGTATGTCAGAATAGCGAAACACTAGTGGATCAAAACTGTTCCTGCCATGAGGCAAACTAGTGTAAACTAAGATGAAACACCTGTGCACCTAATATCCCCTTTTAGGGTGTGCCTCTAATGATGTAATTTCCTTCTCCTAAGCTCCTCCTACTTCTTATAGGTTCTACATCTTTCTATAACCTGTCAGATTAGTAAACTATGGTGCAACTTGTGGGTTTGCATGGACATTTAACATACACATATAATGGTTTTTCGGGCTTACATCCTCTAGGTAGTAAGAATATGCTTTGAGAGAAATAATTTAAATACAAGCATAGCGGCCAACTCTGTGGAGTGAAAGCTGATGGCAGAACTTCCTGAGTTTTCAGAAAAGGGACAGAACTAAGTAAAGTCTTGCTACCCTCTGCCCTGAAGAGCTTGTCCTGAAGTCCTACCTCTATGTTCCCTTTTACTCTATATGGAAAAGTCTTAGATTTCCACTTGAAATTCCACTTCTGTGTAAGGACTGTCTTTTTCACTCAAATGAGAATGACTCCAAGGGTAATTTCCATTATTTTCAAAAGTCCAAAAAGGCAAGAGAGCATTTGAGGGGAGCAGTGTCATTATTCATTTTAGAACTAGCATGTTATTAAGAAGCAAAAGCCATCAATGAATTTCATGTTAGTTGTGTCATTCTTGACAAGTTTTATACACTGACTGTAGCAATCATAAATAATATGGTGAATCATACATAATTTTCTGTGTATCTGTATACATTGTTCTTTGTTTCTAAAATTATAATCCTAAGTTTACTGGTATATAGTTGCATATAATCTCTAAACAAGTTCTACATAAATCTGTATGATTGAAAAGAAAGAAAAAATTATGTTCTTTTTTTGTGGATATTTAGTAGTGTGGCTTTTAATTGTGACTTTTACTGATGAAGATGAAAATAGAATGTTATATAGTGGAAATACATTCATAAATATACATATATCTAAATACACAGAACCATGATGAGAGAAATGTGTACACTGGGTAAACAAAATTTATGACTTCACATTAATCAATAAAGTCTTCAGAACTGGAAATATATTGGTTAATTGAACATAGGAGGCTATATTATGATCAGGGAGAACAGAAAAAAAGAAGAGAGAATTGACTCAGGGCACTTATTGATCAACCATAAAACACAGAATATGGTAATGTCCTGTAATACTGTAATTTTCATGCCTATTTGTCAAGGTTATTCTGATAAACACATTAAAATTACATCACAAGAATACCTAGATTTATCAAGCTAAAGTATATAAAGATACACTGTGTCTTCATAGATAACAGGGCTCACAGAACAAGATTTATAGTCATATTCTATGGGACCAGCAGGCATGAAGTCTTGCATGTATGAGATATTTGAACACAAGAAAGTTTCTAGTCCACAAATGGTATACTGGTTTCTCAATGTCAGGTCCTCTAACTCAAAAACTTGCTTTCTGTCCAACACAAAATATATCTATTATATTTCTGTGTTTGGCCTAATCTTTGATATACGATTGAAATGTATCAGTTTGGCAGCTAACCAAGTGTCCTATTGCTCCTCATCTGTGGAACAAAAAGCCTTATTATAGGCAATACCTAAAGATCTATAAGTCTGTGAAATGTTCTACTTCTTTTGTAGGGTTCAGAGCCACAGGGCTCTGAACAGTGTTCCCGGACTCAGTAATACTTAATCAGTATAGGCTCCAAGGAATAAGACTGTTTGTTACAACAGTCTTCAAGTTACAGGGGTCATTGTTAAATTTTTGTCATACTTGCACTGGGTTAACATATTTGGACCCTGTCATAACCAAATAAAATACAGGATAAATTCATATGAGCACAGATTTATGTTATTCAGGTTTTTTATAGGCTGTATCATTTGAGCTAACAGGTTTTCTGATTGTGTTTGTGTGATTTTATCCCTGATCCTGAACCCAGTTCCTCATGCATCCTAAGTACACACTTAGAGTTTCACCACCAGCACCCTGCACCAAGTTTGACTGTTAATAAAATGGCATGCTATTATAAGAAAGTAGAAAATTAAGAAAATATCAATATTCTTTCATAAGAAGGAAGTTACAACAGATTCCATTGAAATCCAGAGTAATATATATAAACATTACACGACCAAACTGAAAAAATCTATAACAGTGGTTCTCAACCTTCTAATGCTGCAAACTTTAATAAAGTTCCTCATGTTGTGGTGAACTCCAACCATAAAATTATTTTCTTGCTATTTTATCACTGCATTTTTGCTACTGCTCTGAATCATAATATAAATATTTGATATGCAAGATATCTGATATGAGACCACCATTAAAGAATTGATAAACCCCCAAAGGGGTCACAATCCACAGATTGAGAAAGATTGATCAGAAGAAGAGAATAAAGTCCAAGAAACATACAATTGAACAGAATTTAATCACTAAGATCTTTAAAAAATAAACAGACTCATAGAAACAACAATATTGGAGCAGTTATAAAATCTACCACTAATAAAGTCTGCGGTCTGATTGATTTAATAGAGTTCTATCAAACTTTAAAACAATAACTGTGAGTGTGTATGTGTGTGTGTGTGTGTGTGT
>JADRCH010004423.1:0-52308 GCA_019843965.1 Rhynchomys soricoides
TCCTGCTGGCTTGGGCATTGACTGAACCTATTTGGGACTGCAGTAGCTCCAGTTCCTCTATGGGGAATGGTGTTTTGCTGGATCACTCCCAGGCTGTTCCCACAAGCCTTCTTCAACCTTTTCTCTGGCCTTATCCTGTTCTTGCCTCTGCTCTTCCTGCAGCTGGGTGTCCACCTCCACCACCTCCTGGACTTCCACCATCAGCAGTAAGGCCTCTTTCCTAGGGCTGCTTCAAATCCCCCAAATGTAGCCACCTGTTGATGCCAAGGAGCCCCACGCCAAGGGCTTCAGAGGTTGCAGCATGGCTGCCTTGAGGAATGGGGGCCAATGGTAGGTGAATAACAATCAGCTCAGAGGTCAACACTGCTGCAGGGTCCTATCCCCCACTTCAGGCTCCTGATGTTCTTCCACTGAAATACATTTCCACACTCCACCCTCTCTTCTACTGCCTGTGATGCTGGGATGTTTGCTCAGTATTCTGAGGGGTGCAGGGTCTTCCTGATAGCAGTTCCCTGAGAGGCTGTGAAGCCAGAGGCTTTTCTTAGCAGTTATGGACCAGGGTTCTACCTCTATGCAAGCTCATTCAAAGAAGAGTTGAAGTCCTGTCATTCAGGGCCCTGTGATATTTTGGATTCATCTACAACACAAGTTCTAAACCTAACGTTCAAAGATCATTTTGGAAGATGGTCCATTGTCCACTCTTATGTTCAGCAGTATTTTATTTTGCTTTTTGGCACATGTAAGGTTATCTAGGATTCTCTGTGTTACTATGTGTTTGGATTCAGTTGGAACTTGGTGAGCTTATCAGTGCATACTCATGTAATGTCAGTGGTTTGTTATTCCCAAGAATATCAACTGCAAAGGTGAAAGGGAAAGTGTAAGGTGCTATGAATATGCCTCCTTCATTTTCTTATTGTTTGTAAGGAGTGCATTGTGTGTTTCAACTGCTGGTAACTATAGCTGTGAATTTATAATAGCAATACTTGCATAAATCTAAAGAATATGTTTCACAACTTTTTATATTATAGTCCTACTTTCAGTACTTCTATCTCCTTTTCTGCATGTTCCTTGAACTTTAGATGGTGTGGTAAAATAGATTTGTTTAGGTATGACCTTGTAACTTGCTTATTCCTTACATCTTGGGCAGCTATGAACCTTTACTTCATCACTGTTTTTTGTAGGGAGAGATGTCTTTGATTAAGATTGGAATTAGCTTCTGGAAGGCAATTTTCTGCTGGGCTTGGGATACCCATCCAGCTACGAAATCTTTAATTCATAATCTGTTCTGCCTAAAAGATTTGCTGGGGTAACAGAGGCTCAGTTTGTGGACATTGTCAGCCAATGATTGGTCTAACTTGAGCCCTATGCCATGAGAGGGAACCCATGCTGGATATTCTCTGGATAGGCAGGAATCAGAAGGTAGATGCCATACCTAGAGTTGGCCAATTGTAAAACCAAGCATACCTGGCCCAAAAAAGAATAGTCAATGAAATGATTTCTAATGGTGATCTGCTATTCTTGTAGATTTTTGCCTAACCTAATCAACATCAGAGAGGCTTCCTCTGGTAACTGATGGGAACAAATGCAGAGAGGCATAGCCAAACATTAATCAGAGACAGAGGAACCTCATAGAAGAGGAGGACAAAGAATTGTAGGAGTCACAGGGGTTGAGTACACAGGAGAACACGGCCCACAGAATCAATTAATCAGGGCTCATAGAAACTCAGAGTCTGAAGTGACAATCATGGAGCCTGCATGGGTCTGAGCTAGGCCTCTGCATACATGTTGTGGTTGGTTAGCTTGGGTATTTTGTGGGACTCAGGGATCAGGGGCTGCCTCTGATTTTTTTTTTTTTTGCCTACTTTTGTAACCTTTTTCCTCGTACTGGGTTGCCACATCTAAGCTTGATATGAGGGGCTTGAGCTTGGAATAGAGCTAGTAATGTCTTAAAATCTGGTGAGACTAGGTACCCATCTTTAATACAGAATATTTGTGCTTTGATATATATTTGTTGAGGAAATGGGACTGTGGAAATTGCCAGGAGGTAGGTTCTTTCTCAAAAGTGTGGGAAAGGAGAAATGGGACATCCTTTGAGTTACTGGGAGAAGTTTGACATCCCCAAAGGCAAAACAGAGGGGGTCTGTCTATGATGAATTGACCTACATGCCTTAATTAATAGGAACCACACATGACCTTTGTCTGTAGTCATGTGAGATTTCTATACCTATCATGGACTAGAAGACATTAATTATAGGAGGGAATCCTGTCACTGGCACAAATAGAAAGATAATGTCAATATTATGTATTACCAGAGATAAAATGTATTAACAAAAAAGCAGAAAAAGTTAATTCATAAATGTCATCAAGATTCACCTGGTGAATTAGTGCTTTTGTACAGTCCACAAGAGGTTTACCATATTTAAGGAAATAAAAACCCTGTAGGCTTCAGTGATTTGAGAGCCAAGTGAATTGCTAAGTCAATCAGAGTTCAGGAGTAAGGGCAAAATTCCTCCGACAGTCTGTCTAGATAAATCACAAAGAAATATAGCTATATTACAATCCCAACTTAAAATGGAAAATACAGAAAGTAGCCAAATCCTGTTTTGTGTGACTAGGGAAGTTTTAAGACTTAGAAAGGTAATATTTTATTAAAATTGTTTTTATTGCAATTAGAATTAATTACAATGTCAATCATTAAGGGTTACAAATACAGAAAGACTAAAGAGTTTAAAAATATCCCAATGTAAAAAATAGAGTAAAGAAAAGACATCAGAGAACACAGAGCCAGGGTACAGGTGAAATTGTAAAGTATATTGAATTTTAAGATTTGGAAAATCATAAGAAATATCTGTAATTATTAAATTATTAAAAACAACTTATGAGATCTGCAAACTACTGGTACTTGGATCAGGGTTTATCTGAACCAAGGCACCCACTGCAAAAACTAACTGAGGTACAAGACACTCCAATAAAATGGACTGAGCCTAAAATATATTCTCAAAGTTTGGATAGCTTAGCTAAAGTATTTGCCAAAGATATGCTGTTAATGAGGGTAAGGATTGGTGTGGAGTTGGTTGACTGGGAGGTGGAAAGGATCAGAGAGAAGCTGAGTAGTGGAAACCATAATAAAATATGTTGTATAAAATATGTTTTCAATAAAAGATATTTTCTTAACAATTTGTATGTAAAGGTGATGAGTACTTAGATGAAAGTTCCAATCAATTTGAAGTTTATTATTGTTTTGCAGTTGTGATTCTGAATTCCTTTGTATTTTTAATCTCTTTCCTGTATTAGATATGTACATTGCAAATTTTTTTTTTACCAAGTTCCAGGTTGTATTTTAATTGTTTAATATTTTATTTGCTTTACATGTACCTTTGACATTAAGAGGACTTACAATTCTTTAAAGATTTTTCACAGTTAACATCTTTGGTGAATTTAATGACATGAAGCAATATCTCTAGTGTTGTTTCTTTCAATTTTATGTCTCATATTCAGATATGAGTACATTTATTTTGTCCATTTTACATAGTGAGTGTTAGAGGAGGAAAGAAATGGAAGAAGGCAATGATGACATTATATGTTAAAAAAAAAAAAAAACCAAAACTATAATACAAGGACAATTTGAAGGGAAATTTGTCATATGTTCCCAGATGTGTAAAGTTGAGAACAAATAATTACAATCTACTGTTATTCCTATATATTTGTACTTTAACATTATAGTATCAAGTTAGCCTTTTGAGTGAACTGTTAGGCAATGTGCTAGTACTTGTGTAGAATTCAGAGAAAAACAGTATATAAGTATTCTTTAAATCCAGAGAAAAGAAGACCAGTTAACACCAGAGATAACCAGATGGCAAAAGGCAAGGGCAAGAACACAAGGAACAGAAACCAAGACTACTTGTTATCATCAGAACCCAGCTCTCCCATCACAGGAAGCCCTGGATACCCCAACACACCAGAAAAGCAAGATGCAGACTTAAAATCAAATTTCAAGAGGATGATAGAAGATTTTAAGAAAGAAATAAATAACTTCTTTACAGAAATATAAGAGAACACAGGTAAACAACTGGAAACCCTTAAAGAGGACACACAAAAATCCCGTAAAGAATTACAGGAAAACATAATCAAACAAATGAACACAAACATTCAGAAATTCAAAACAGAAATATAAAGAATTCACAAAGGGAAACAACCCTGGAGTTAGAGAACCTAGGAAAGAAATCAGGAGTCATAGATGCAAGCATCACCAACAGAATACAAGAGATGGAAGGGAGAATCTCAGGTGCGGAAGATACCATAGAAAACATGGACACAACAGTCAAAGAAAACACAAAATCCAAAAAGCTCCTAACCCAAAACATCCAGGATATCCAGGATATAATGAGAAGACAGAACCTGAGGATAATAGGTATAGTAGAGAGTGAAGATTCCCAACTTAAAGGCCCAGTAAATATCTTCAACAAAATTATAGAAAAAAACTTCCCTAACCTAAAGAAAGAGATGAACATAAATATACATGAAGCCTACAGAACGCCAAATAGACTGGACCAGAAAAGAAATTCCTCTTGTCACAAAACACCAAATACACAAAACAAGGAAAGGATATTAAAAGTAGTAAGGGAAAAAGGGCAAGTAACATATAAAGGCAGACCTATCAGAATTACACCAGATATCTCTCCAGAGACTATGAAAGCTAGAAGAACGTGGTCAGATCTCATACAGACACTAAGAGAACACAAATGCCAGCCCAGGCTGCTACATCCAGCAAACCTCTCAATAATCACAGATGGTGAAACCAAAATGTTCTATGACAAATCCAAATTTGCACAGTTTGTTTCCACAAACTGAGCCATGCAAAGAATAATACTTGGGAAAGGCCAATGCAAAGAGGAAAACTACACTCAAGAAAAAGTAAGGACATAATCTTTCAACAAACTCAAAAGAAGATAGCCACACAAACATATAAACAAAATAAAAAATAACAGGAAGCAACAATCACTATACTTTAATATCTCTGAACATCAAAGAACTCAATTCTTTAATATAAAGACATAGGCTGACAGACTGGATCCATAATTTGGACCCAGCATTTTGCTGCATCCAGGAAACACACCTCCTTGTGATAGACAAACACTGCCTCAGAGTAAAAAGCTGCAAAACAATTTTCCAGGCAAATGGTCCCAAGAAACAGGCTGGAGTAGCCATTCTAATATCAGATAAAATCGACTTTCAACCAAAAGTCATCAAAAAAGATAAGGACACTTCATACTCATCAAAGGAAAAATCTATCAAGAAGATCAATTCTGAACATCAATGCCCCAAATGCAAGGGCTCCCATATTCATAAAAGAAACTTTACTAAAGCTCAAAGCATACGTTGCACTTCAACAACCCACTATCAGCAATGGACAGATCTTGGAAACACAAACTAAACAGAGACATGGTGAAACTAACAGATGTAATGAACCAAACGGATTTAAACAGATATCTATAGAATATTTCATCCTACATCAAAAGAATATACCTTCTTCTAAGCACCTCATGGTACCTTCTCCAAAATTGATCATATAATTGGTCACAAAACAAACCTCAGCAGATATAAGATTGAAATAATCACATGCCTCCTATCAGATCACCACGGATTAAGGTTGGTCTTCAATGGCAACAACAACAACAGAAATCCCACATACACATGGAAGCTGAACAATTCTCTACTCAATGATAACTTGGTCAAGGAAGAAATAAAGAAAGAAATTAAAGACTTCCTAGAATTTAATGAAAATACAACATACCCAAACATATGGGACACAATGAAAACAGTGTTAAGAGAAAAACTCATAGCTCTGAATGGCTCCAAAATGAAACTGGAGAGAGAGCTTAACAGCACACCTGAAAGCTCTAGAACAAGAAGAAGCTAATACACCCAAGAGAAGTAGAAGGCAGGAAATAATCAAATTAAAGGATGAAATCAACCAAGTAGAAACTAAAAGAACTATACAAAGAATCAACAAAACCAAGAGCTGGTTCTTTGAGAAAATCAACAAGATAGATAAACTCTTAGCCAGACTAACCAGAGGGCACAGAAATAGTATACAAATTAACAAAATTAGAAATGAAAAGAGAGATATAATAGATTCTGAAAAAATTTAAAATATCATCAGATAGTACTTCAAAAGCCTATACACAACAAAAATCAGAAAATCTGGAAGAAATGGACAAGTTTCTAGACAGATATCAATTACTAAAGTTAAATCAGGATCAGATAAACCGTCTAAACAGTCCCATAACCCCTAAAGAAATAGAAGCACTCAGTAAAAGTATCCCACCCAAAAAAAATAGCCCAGGACCAGATGGCTTCAAGGCAGAATTTGATCAGACCTTCAAAGAATACCTAATACCAATACTCTTCAATCTATTCCATAAAATGGAAACAGAAGGAACACTGCCCAATTCATTCTATGAAGCCACAGTTACACTGACACTTAAACCTCACAAAAACCCAACAATAAAAGAAAACATCAGATCAATTTTCCTTATGAATATCAATGCAAATATACTCAATAAAATTCTCACAAACTGAATCAAAAAATACATCAAAATGATCATTCACCATGATTAAGTAGGCTTCATCCCAGGGATGCAGGGATGGTTCAATACCCAGAAATCCATCAATGTAATCCACTACATAAACAAACTCAAAGAAAAAAAACCACATGGTCGTTTCATTAGATGCTGAAAAAGCATTTGAGAAAGTTCAACATCCCTTCATGATAAAAGTCTTGGAAATATCAGGAATTCAAGGAGCTTACCTAAACATAGTAAAAGCAATATACAGTAAACCAGTGGCCAACATCAAACTAAATAGAGAGAAAGTTGTTGCAATTCCACTAAAATCAGGGACTAGGCAAGGCTGCCCTCTCTCTCCCTCTCTATTCAATATAGTACTTGAAGTTCTAGCTAGAGCAATTAGACAACAAAAGGAGGCCAAAGGGATTCAAATTGGAAAGGAAGAAATCCAAATATCACTATTTGCAGATGATATGATGGTATACTTAAGTGACCTGAAAAACTCCACCAGAGATCTGCTACAGCTGATAAACAACTTCAGCAAAGTGGCTGGATACAAAATTAACTCAAGCAAATCAGTAACCTTCTTATACTTGAAAGATAAACAGGCTGAGAAAGAAATTAGGGAAATGACACCCTACACAACTGTCACAAACAATATAAAATATCTTGGTGTGACTCTAACCAAACAAGTGAAAGATCTGTATGACAAGAACTTCAAGTCTCTGAAGAAAGAAATTGAAGAAGACTTCAGAAGATGGAAAGATCTCCCATGCTCATGGAATGGCAGGATTAATATAGTTAAAATGGCCATCCTGCCGAAAGAAATCTACAGTTTCAATGCAATCCCCATCAAAATTCCAACTCAAAGTGAATTCTTCATAGACTTAGAAAGAGCAATTCTCAAATTCATATGGAATAACAAAAAACCCAGGATAGCAAAAACTATTCTCAACAATAAAAGGACTTCTGAGGGAATCAGCATCCCTGACTTCAAGCTGTACTACAGAGCAGTAGTGATAAAAACTGCATGGTATTGGTACAGTGACAGGCAGGTAGATCAATGGAATAGAACTGAAGACCCAGAAATGAACCCACACACTTATGATCGCTTGATCTTTGACAAAGGAGCTAAAACCATCCAGTGGAAAACAGACAGCATCTTCAACAAATGGTGCTGGTTCAACTGGCGGTCTACATGTAGAAGATTGTGAATTGATCCATTCCTATCTCCCTGTACAAAGCTCATGTCCAAGTGGATCAAGGACCTCCACATAAAACCAGGTACACTGAATCTAATAGAAGAGAAAGTGGGGAAAAGTCTCAAAGACATGGGCACAGGTGTTCTGAACAGAACACCAATGGCTTGTGCTCTAAGATCAAGAATCGACAAACGGTACCTCTTAAAATTACAAAGCTTCTGTAAGGCAAAGGATACTATAAATAGGACAGAATGGCAACCTACAGATTGGGAAAAGATCATTACTAATGCCACGTTGATAGAGGGCTAATATCCAAGGTATAGAAAGAACTCAGTCCTTGAGTGTTCAGTGTAATCATTTCATGAAACACTTCTCTAATTTCTTTCTGACTTGATTTCTTTTTTCTTTTCTTTTTTTTTTAAGACAAGTTCTCATTAGTCTAGGTTGGCCTTGAATTCACAGCAATTCTCCTGCCTCAGCTTCTCCTAAATGCTGGGATTACAGATATGAGCCAGTAACCCGGGTCTACCCTAATTTCTTTCTGATCTGAATTCTTTGTTTGTTTGAGGAGGAGAGTTAGGGTGAGGGATGTGTTAAGGCAGGTTCTCATGTAGTCCAGGCTAGATTCAGACTCACTATGTAGCTAAGGATGACCTTAAACTTCTGATCCTTCTGCCTCCACTTCCCAAGTACTAGGATTTTAGGTTTCCATGCCTGTCTCTGGCTCTGACCTAAATTCTCAATCCAAAGTTAAAATCTGGCTCCATTATATGAAGTAAAATGTCACAGAATCTACCCTCCAGCTGCCCCTAAGACTCATGGGCCCCAAAACAACTTCATCTCTTGATTTATTGCTCAGCAGAAAATTATTTTTCCATTTTTCCAAGAAGATTGTCTTTAAATTATTTTATTTATTTAGATTCCAGTTGTTGCCCTCCCACAGCCCTCTTCCCACAATTCATTATCCCATTCCTCCTCCCTGTTGCCTCTGAGAGTCTGCTCTCCCCTCCCCCAGGCCTCCTCCTTCCCTGGGGCCTAAAGTCTCTCAAGGATTAAGCACATCTCTCACTGAGACCTCACTTGGCAGACCTCTGCTATATATGTGCCAAGGGCTGGGACCAGCCCTTGTATGCTGCCTCGTTGGTGGCTAAGTCTCTGGAAGCCCCCTAGGATCCAGGTTAGTTGAGATGCTGGTCTTCTATGGGGATGTCCTCTCTTTCAGCTTCTTCCCCTATTTCAACCATGGGAGTCCCAGACACTTCAGTCCAATAGTTGGGTGTAAGTATCTCGATCAGCTGATGGTAGGGCCTCTCAGAGAACAGCCATACTAGGCTCCTGACTGTAAGCACACTATAGCATCAGTAACTGGGTCAGGCCTATGTACTGCTTTTATTACATTTAGGTATATACCATAAATTCCCGATATCTCCAAGACTTTTAACATAGATGGATGTACTATTTTGTCAAAGGCTTTTTCAGCAGCTAATGAGATATCTATGTTACTTTTTTCCTTGAGTATGTTTACACAATGTATTACATAGATGGATTTTCGTGTATTGAACCATCCCTGCATTCCTGGGATGAAGCCTACTTGATGGTAGTGAATGATGTGTTTAATGTGTTCTTGTATTCTGTTTGTGAGAATTATATTGAGTATTTTTGCATTGCTATTCAGAGTGAAATTTCTGAAGTTCTCTTTCTTTGTTAGGTCTTTGTGTGGTTTAGGTATCAGAGTAACTGTGACTTCATAGAATGAATTTGGTAGTGTTCCTTCTGTTTCTATTTTGCAGAATAGTTTAAGGACTATTGGTATTAGGTCTTCCTCAAAAGTCCGATAGAATTCTGCATTAAAACCATCCCATCTGGCCCCATTTTTTTGTAAAATATGTATATATCTTTCAGAAATTTCTCTTTGAGATTTTGAAATATACAGCTATTCTCTGGATTTGTAATGTATATTATACACAATCATATACATTATATAATATATATTATATTATGTATATTTAGATTTATCGCTTTTCAAACATAGTTAATTCAGTCTTTTCTTGAAGCATATTCACAAATCTTCCCTTAATCTTCCAATTTCATGACATGAAATTACTGTCTTGTGCCAACAAATTTAGCTTGTGTTATCTTAGATGCGAATTATATCCTAGTGTTCAGAGCAAAGCTGCAACTCTTTAAGACAGGCAAGACTGTAGAGACTGTAGAGATGGTGACTATTGCAGTGAAATTCTGTCTTTTGCATTTGTCATGGTTAGTGCACATATGAAATTATGAATTTAGTTACAAATTCCTGCATGGATATTGGATTAACTAATGAGTCCATAACAGACAATATGAGCTGTTAGAAACTTTTATCTATAATAGAAGGAGAATCATTTGTAGGAGTGTACTCAGTGGTAGGTATCTCATACCTAGGTAGATGACAACATTCCCATAGGTACAATAACAGCATGAATTTAAATCGTGGGATCCAGGGACTCTAAAACTTCCTTGTAACTTCTTTAGACATGTGAGCTAAAGTGTACCTAACCACAGATATTTTAAGCCATAACTATAAATTAAATATATCTTAAATGAAACATAAAATAAATAATTATGAAACAAAGACATGATTTTACAAGGGAACATAATAAGATGCCAAGAAGAGTTAGTTATGGAGAATGGTGCATGACTCTGATAGAAACACATTAAATATAAGTAGAAATTTTTAAAAGAATTAATTTGTAAACTGCAACACAGTTTGGCAATTTGACTGTGCACATATTAGAGTTTATCATTTCTTCATTTGAATAAATTTTGCTTACCTTATAAATTTATAGTTTATAAGGTAACTTATGGCCTTATATAAGGTCATAGTTATTTTCTTATAATCATTAAAAAATTAACACACTTCATGAACCTCATTGTATGTCCATTTTTTCCTATTACTTTTGCATCAATAGCTACTAAGTAAATGATATTAAAATTCCATATATTCCAAAAAGAAATATGGAATAAGAACTGTTAGGCACATTTTGCACTGTTATCCCAAACATACTATTTTCACTACATCTGCCTTTCCTCACAAGAAATAAAGAAAATTATTGTCATAGCAAAACCATTTCTACTCTATAAATATTAAAGTCATATGATTTTTGAAAAAATGTTTAAGAATGTTGAATAATTAGTAGTTATTTTTGGTTGAATAGTTTATCAAAAAAGTGAATACTCAATAATAGTTGTTCTGTCCTGTTTTTCCTCATTAATTCTATTTCATCTTCATTGGAGTTGTAATTGAATGAAAAATTTTGAATCAGCATACATCCTATGTCTGATGTCTGAACACTAACAGTTCTGCAACATTATCTACACATACTGAAAACATCCAAGTCACATTATGCAAATTAATTCCTCAAACTATTGTATGTAATAAATTTATTCAAGTCTTTATAGAATTAAGAAAAATAGAAGAGTACACTCCTCTCATACTTTGTACAGCTTAATAAAAATTAATGAAATCTTCCTGGACAGTGAATTATTTTCTAGACACATGTTAATTTCCAATTATATAAATGACATTTATGCTAATGAATAAAAGAAAAGACAATGCCTTAAAAATTAACTTTGATTTCCATGTCCCAAAGAAAATGTAATTTAATAAATAATACAGATATCTAAAAACCAGGAGTTCATGAAACTAATAAGTAAGGTAAGTCAATGTCATCACACACTCACATTAACTTCTAAGTCAAACAAAATCAGAGATTACCAATTTCCATGCTTCTGCCATATAAACCTGGGACACCATATTGATAGTACCTCTAAGGGCTTTTGAGAAGCAGAATCTAAATAGGCTGTAACAGCTAAGAGAGTTGGTTCCATCTTTTCCATTCTCTTTCTGCTTCTGCAGACGTGGAACACTCTAGTAGCTGAATAGACTTTGCAATGAGAGCATATTTAAGGAGTTCACTCCATGTGACCAAGAATCATTGACAGTGATCAATTTTTATTCTGTTAGTTTGTTTTCAGTACATCCTGTATGAGAGCAATGTTGGAATATGTTTGATTATCTATATATTATAAAAGATACCCATAGTATGTGAATGTTAATATGATGAAATCATTGATTTTATGTACAAATACAACAAAGTATTTTAAGCTCAGCAATGTTAATGTATCTTTATATTCTTTATAATGCAATGAAGCAAAATGTGTGACAACCAAATACTCATAACTCTGTACATTTTCATAAGTTGACTTTTCAAAATCAAGAGAGTTCTATTGCTTAATACAAATATTAATTGAATACCATGTACACAGTGCACAAATCTATCCAAAAAAACAGATATTCATGATTTGTAATATATGCCATCAGGTCAACATTCCTGCATTTTATTTTAAATTATATTTTTTCTTGAGGCTGTTGTGACTGATTCAGAGATATGTTGAAAAATTATTATTATCCTCAGCCACTAAATGAATGAATCTTGATGGATGTCACCAAAGTTCAGGTCCAGGTTCATGTCCATATATGGGCAATCTTGCTTGCTATAATTCTCTAACAACACTCTAGTGATAATGATATTTCATCCAGGCAAGACCGGTGTTGATACAGAATAGCATGTTTCTATTAAAGGCAATTAATAAATCAAGATCTGGAATATCTGAATACAAATAGGAATTATGAATTCAACTATGGCTATTTGTTCAAGTTTAATATTCAGTTTTCTGTGAAATATAAGATTTTTACTTTAATCAATTAATTGGTTATTATTTTAGTATAATTTTTTTTTTATAGCCAGGATCATTTTATCCTATAGCAGCTTTGAATTCACTATTTGGTGAAGACTTTTTTCCAACAGAAGATGTTCAAAGAGAGGTAATAAAGGCCAGCACGCCTAACTTCAGTAAGATAGCCTCTATGTTCTTAAACCTGTAGAACTTGATAGCTCCATCAAGAGATTTGATTTAGAACACAAATTTCCATAATATCACAGACATACAAGAAAGTGGGAAGCTCATTTAAAGAAGCAGTACTCACAGTAATTAGAGTTCAACTGTGTGATCTAATGTCAACACTCTAATGTCTTTAATACAAATACTCTTTGCCCAGGAAAGGCAAAATAGAAATAAATGGAGGTTAGAAGTAATCTCAAAATTTATAAATTCCTAACAAGTGCCATATCGTTTTACCTTTCTCATTTGGTTAAGATCATGGCTTGTCTAAAAATCAGATTAAATATATTTGTTTACATTTTACTCTGAATCATTTGTATGAAATATTTTAGCTCATCATTATAGTTGATAATCATTAATAGCTCACTATAGTTTGGGAACTGTAGAGACCCCAAACAATCATGTGCTGATAGCTCAATCTTCAACATGAGAAATTCTTAGAATAATATAGAAATCCAAGTAGAATGACATAATTAAGGTTTGGGGACATAACTAATGAACTTGGCAATGACTTGTATTTTGTCTTTTTATTGTTCTCTAATAGCTATGAAATTAGAAGGCTTTCTCATTCAACACTACTAAGTCATATATGGCACCACTCAAGAACTGAAGCCAAATGTTGTTCCTAGCAGCGACTGAATTCTGTGAAATAGTATGTAAAATGTGCCTCTTATTTTAATTGTACACATTTTCTCTGGATGTTGTTGTTGTTGTTGTTGTTGTTGTTGTTGGCCAAAGTATGCTTTATAGTTTGAATTTCAAAGGAAACTTCGATTGTCCCTGTTTCTTTTTTTTCTCTTTTTTTAAAATGTAAACCAAGTATATTTTGCCTTATTAGTAGTGTTCTCTTTTTTCCATACTTTATTTACATTTCAAATGTTTCCACCTTTCCAGATCTCCGCTTTAGAACTTCCCCATTCCTTCACCTCCCCCTCCGCCTGCCACTATGGAGGTATACCCCTAACCACCCACATGCCCACTCTCCTCATTCCTCCTTGGCATTCTCCTATACTGGGGAATCTACACCTTGAGGACTGAGGCAGGAGGATTGCCTTGATTCTGAGGTCTGCCTGGACTAGTTAGATAAAATTTAAAAGATTACTTTAAAAATAAACTTTAAAAATGTAAAATCTGGGTGCTGGAGAGATGGCTCAGTGGTTAAGGGCTTTGAATGTGCTTCCAGAGAACCTGGGTTAAATCTTCAGCACCAACATGGCAGCCCACACTGTAACTCCAAGATCTGACACTCTCACACAGATACACATGCAGGCAAAACAGGGATGGACACAAAATAAAAATAAATTTTAAAAAGTAAGTATAGTAGTGGTACATATCTTTAATCCCAGCACTCAGGAAGCAGAGGCAGGCAGCTCACTCTGAGTTCAAGACCATCCTGGACTACATACCCTATTTCAAAAACCAAGAAAGTAACAATTAGAGTAAACTGAAAAAATCACATAAAGATTAAAAATATTTGGTATTCCTGTAAGTTTTGAGATTTGTTGTTGTTGTTGTTGTTTTGTGTGGGTGTGTGTGTTTATTTGTGTGTGTGTGTGAGAGACAGAGTGTATGTGAGTACGTGTATGTGTGTGTGAGTGTATATGTGTGTGTGTATGTGTATGTGTGTGTTAGTGTGAGTATGTGTATGATAGTATGTGTGTGTGTATGTGTGTGAGTGTGTGTACATGTATGTGCATGCATGTGTGTGTGTGCACATGTGTATGTGCTTGTGTGTGTAGGTGCATGTATAGGTTATATCTCCTGGACAGAGGTTGATGTCTGTGTCTCACCTTATTGTTTTGATACAGGGTCTGTTACTGAGTGTGTAACTCACCAAGCTCACTGATTGGACTTGAGTGACTGGCCAGCAGCCCCAGGGATCTGCCTCTCTCTGCCTCTCCAGAACTGAGATCACAGGTCTTTACCACAGTGTCTGGTATTTTGATCTGGGCTATCGGGGATCAAACTCGAAGTCTTCACACGTATGTGGCAAACTCCTCAGCAGCTGGGCCATCTGCTAAGGCCCTCTTTTCCTTTTCTTTCTTTTTAAAAACATTTTTTTAAATTATCTATTTTGTTTTATGTGTATGTTTTGCCTGCATGTGTATCTGTGTACATTTGTGTGCTGGCCAGTGAGGGCAGCAGAGGGCACTGGAACCTCTGGATCTTGAGTTATAGATAGCTATGAGCTGCCACATGTGTGCTTGGAATAGAACCTGGGTTATTTGAAAGGGCAGCCACTGCTCATAACTGCTCACTTACCCTCCGGCCCCTTCCTTCTCTGCTCTGGAGTCTTTATTTATGCAGGCTGTTCTTAAATTCCTGGGCCCAGATGATCCTTCTTTTGCCTCAGTTGGGAACACAAGCTCCAAACCCACAACTTTGGTGATTTCAGGGAGTATTTTCCACTTCCCTCTGTTAGTATGATCATTTGGACAGCATAGGCAATTTTGAGAATTTCAGCCCATAAAACTCGTGGCCACCATTCCCTCAGGTGTAAATAAAGCATGGGAAAGTCCCCTGTTATCTCCCACCCCTACTGAAATGGTTAATGGTTCCAGCTTATGTTTGGAGCTATTCAGGAAGTAGTATATGCCTTCCTGATAATAATGTCTATCACTTAGATCTAGAAAATAACACTCATAGGTTTCCCCACTTAATTTATAGTGCAGTCAAACTGGTAATAAATAATAAATATAGGTGCACCTCACATTGGCAAGGAGGTATAATCTTTATGATTCTGATGAAGATCACACTCTTGGTTTTACCCTTACACTGGCTGGAGCACAAGTATTTAGTATTTAAACATCTTTATTCTATAAATAATAGATGCACCTGTCTTCCCCACTGAAGATCAGCAGCAGATTTTATTTTTGACAAAGAGTGATAATATTCTTTCACCTTCCTAACTTTTTATGTTACTGTTAATTTCTCCTTTGTGGCTGGGAGCCTAGGGAGGGGTTTGGGCCATTCTGGAGAGAAATGAGCTGTAATAATCCAATTGGAACAGAGCACTGGGGGAAGTAACTATACTACCATTGCACTGATTTGAGGTCACAGATTTATGCAGCACTAAGCTGGTGGGTAGCATCTTGATTTCCCAGACTAGGGAGGTGGTAAATCCCTGGCCAATGCTGATGCCTGTATCTGCAAAGGAGACCAAAAATACTGGATTTGGTCACTATCTTCTGCTTAACTTTTGGCAGAAAGGGTGAAATGCAATTCAGTAAGAAACAACCCTGGGGAGGCAAGATGGATCAACAAGAAAAGGAGCTTGCTGCCAAACTTTACAACATGAGTTCTAATCCTACACCAACACAGTAGGAGAAGAGCACAGACTATACAAAGGTATTAGTCAGTCTCACAGCATGCTAACCCTCATAAGTAAAATGTAATAAAAATATTAAAAAGGGAAACAGAACTCTAGCTCTCAGAATTCAGAACATATACTGAGAGTCTTATCCAATGGCCTCCCTTTTATTATAAAGCCCAAGCTCACATCAGCCAACAAGTCTCCCTGAGTTCTGACTTATCCCCTGTCACCATGTTGAACATTGGCTTCTCAGGTCAAGCTCATGGCCTCCTCAGAGATATCATCCAGCCTCTTTGATATGCCTACTCTGCTCTTCTAAGACAGTCCCATTGTCTTAGTTTGGGTTTTATTGCTGTGCAGGGACACCAAGACCAAGGCCATTCTTTATAAAGTCAAACATTTAATTGGGGATGACTTACAGGTTCAGAGGATTAGAGATTCAATCAAGTATCATCATGGCAGGAAGCATGGCAGCATTCAGGCAAATATGGTGCTGGAGAAGGAGCTAAGAGTTCTACATCTTGATCCAAAGGCAGTCAGAAGGACACTTTCTTTTGTAGTCAGGCAGGAGACTCCCTGCCACACTCAGTAGATCTTGAGCATAGAACCACAAAGTCCAACCCCACAGTGACAAATTACTCAAACAAGGCCACATCTATTCCAAAAAGGCCACACCTCCTAATTATGCTACTCCCCATGGATCAATCATATTCAGACCACCATACCTGTGAAGCACCCTACCATACCACACACCTTATTTGTCAAATATTTACCACACAGGAAGCCTTCTTCCTTTGATAGCATGAGTGATCATAAGAATCTCCTTCCTATGCCACTATAGCTGAAGCCGAGGACAGAGTGTGAGCTGGTGTCAAATATACATATTTGTGTATTGATGAATGAATACAGAGGGAGACAGCCAATGGGAAGCAGTAGATGTGCTGTAGGGCCTGTTGCCCCTGCTGATTTAAGCTGCTCAAATCAATTCTCTCCATGTTTTCCCAAATGGACCAGAGGGCCATCTTGAGTGTCATTTTTCTTTTTATTCTTAAAGACATTGCATCTTAACCACCTGAGGCTCACCTATTTGGTGAGTCTGGCTGGTTGGTAAGCCCCAAGATCTACCTCTGCCCTCCAAGTGCTTGTATTACAAGCACTCACCTGGCTTTTTAACTTCATTTTTATTTTATGTGTATAAGATGTTTATCTATATGTATGAATGTTTACCACATGTGTTCTGGATACTCAGAGGTCAGATGAGAGTGTCAGATACCCTGGAACTAGAGTTACAAATGCTTGTGAGCCACCATGTGAGTGCTTCAGATCTACTGGAAGAGCAGCCAGTTCTCTTGACTAGTCCTTTAGTCATCTATCTTTAAAAGATGTGGGTTTTGAGGATAAGACTCAGGTTTCTGCATTTCTAAAGCAAGTACGTCATTGACCCAAGCATCTTCACAGCTTTGAACAGACTTTACTCTGGACCATATTCATACTGGTACCCTCTGTGCTCCCCTGAAGGAGGACCTAGAGATCAGACCCAGCAAATACTGAGAGGGTTTGGAAAGGTGGCAAATACCAGAAGCAGCTCAGTGAATGCAGATGAGCAGCAGAGTCTGGAAATAATATTTTCTTGAGGCCACGATCACCCATGGGTGGCTGTAACCTCAGGCCACCCCAAGCATTGTTTTTACACATGGTTTCTTATTTACTATAAGTTAATGAGCCAAATATGCATTTCCCTCTTTGCTTTCAGAACATAGAACAAAAGCAGCTTAGTGCTATTTTGGTAAATTAATTTTTAAATTAAAAGGAGAGTGACTACCTAGTAAGTAGAGGTTGGCTACAGGTTCCGAAAAGGATGAAGAATACATGGTAGTAGTGTGCTGTGTACTTTTAGACTACCTTGGAAGTTCAGAGGAACTCTCTCAGGCATTTTCCTGCTATGCTTTCTGTTGCTGTGATAAACATGGAAGCAACTTGCAGCGAAAGCATTTATTTTATCGTAAAGATTAGAGGACACCAACATCATCATGCTTTCCCTCAAACGAGTGCCCAAAGAAACCCTCCTAATCTCCCTTTCTAACTTGTTGTTGCCAGGTCCTTTCATGTAGTAATGAGAAAAAGAAGAATATACATAGGCATTTTTAAAAAAGGCTTATTGGGGCAGGTGAGTTGGCTTAGGGTTGAAAGCACTTGTTGCTCTTGCAGAGGAGAATGGAAGGATCGGCATGCACCACCACACCCAGCATTTTCTGGGCATTCTGATTCAGTGATGTGGAAGGGCACCTCAGACATGCAGATATCCTTGATGGGTTCTTAGATGTTCTTGGTGCAGCTAATCTAAGGGCCCAACTTTAAGAATCCTGGATCTAGAGGTGTATCCCACTAAGCAAGAATATTCTTTACTCAAGACAATCTTCATCCAGCCCACCTCATATCTGAATTTCAAAAGCTAGTTTGGCATTTGTAGAATTCTTCATGTTCAGCAAACCCAGCAATGAACTGCAAAGCCTATCTCTAAAACCACCCCATTTCCTTCCTTTGAGCATTAGTGTAGACTCTGGTCACAGAGGAGCTATGTTCTGGCTGCATTTTAGTCTCATAACAGAATTCATGTCTACCACTTTACTAATATTCATCTAGTGTGTTATTCAGCTCTTCATTCCCGGGACAAGTTCCTGAGTAAATTTTCATTTTTCTTTTTTGTAGGTGCAATGATCTGTATTGATGGTATTCAAGAGAATAGGACTCCCGAGCCTTCTTCCATTATTGTTAGTGTCTGAGATAGAAACTGTGAGG
The DNA here is from genome assembly GCA_019843965.1 of Rhynchomys soricoides. Taxonomy (NCBI): domain Eukaryota; kingdom Metazoa; phylum Chordata; class Mammalia; order Rodentia; family Muridae; genus Rhynchomys; species Rhynchomys soricoides. The sequence continues at coordinate 18,828 of JADRCH010004423.1, forward strand.
GAGGGGGCTGATTTAGTATTGAGACTCCTCAGTAGTCATGGGACTCTCTCTCTTATTCTTGTATCCCTGCTGAGATGGGTGGTCCAGGGCTTCTTACTCTTTGGAGGACTTGTAGACTGTGAGGTCCACGACCCTGTTGCTATAGCCATATTCATTGTCATACCAGGAAATGAGCTTCATAAAGTTGTCATTGAGAGCATTACTAGCCCCAGTATTAAAGATGGAGTAGTGGGAGTTACTGTTGAAGTTGCAGAAGACAATCAAGTCCTCAATGTAGCCCAGGTTGTCCTTTAGTGGATCTTCAGATGCTTGCTTCACCACGTTATATTTTTTCCTCTTTATTTTAAGAGTAGCTTTATTGAGTTCAATTGAAAACTATCCATTAGAATTAGCAAAAACAAAACAAAAACAAAAACCAAAAAGAACAGCCAAATAAAAATACCCAAAGCAACAACAAAAAACAGTCAAAGTTAGTGATCTTTGAACTAGATCTCAGCTTATTATGAAAGTGTTTTTCTTCATCTAATTGTCTGAGGTTAGACTATAATCTGTTAAACATAAAATATTTAAATTTTTTCTTAATGCATTCTAATGGTAATTACATTCCTGTTGACAAATTGAAAAGTTTTTATTGATTGATACTCTCTAGCCAAAGGTTGGTAGACTCTCAGTTGTCTTTGTGAGTACAGAGTATCAATGGGAAGAGTTGAAGTTATGAATAAGATTGGTAAGCTTATCTACTTTTTTAAAATTGTGCATAAAATTTTATCTAGTAAACTTATTTCTAGGAATTTATGTTGACAAAAATATGTTTGTACTGTAGGATATCTAACAGTATTATATACAATGGTGAATTATGAGAAACATGTCAAAATTAAATACAGAAGTAATAAATTATGAAATTACTTGTAGACATTTCTATAACAATTAAAATGCTATTTTCTAGGCTAAAACTTTAGAAGCCAATATTATCATCATCTTACAAATTCACATTATAAATATGATTAAAATAAATTAAGCCACTTTGTAAAAACATTATGCAATTGGAAATTATTTCTGACAGATGAACTCTTACAGTTTTATAGGCCATTCATTTTTCTCCTTTGAAATGACAAAGGAAAGTTGATTTCAGTCAAAATAGCACACAACCTAATCTGGTAAGTCACACATTAAATGTTACTTGTTTTCAGTAGGTTTTGAAAACCTTACTACATCACACTCATCTAGAAATAAGTTGACAACTCCTGACTAAATTCAGAGAAAATAAACATGAGTCTTCTAAAATATACAGCACTCACCTTCCTAATGTGACAATAGAATTCAAATACCTCCAATGTTCTCCCTTGAAAATTTGCTAGCTTCACTTTGAGTGAAGAACACCATTCCTTTGTGTTTCCCATAGCCATTACACATGAGATTCATCAGATACCTATAACACTTGCTGAAGTTACCCCTTAAGTATTTCTATTTAACCAGCATGAAGTCTCCTTCCTTATTTTTTTTGATAATTTTTGGTTGAAAGTTGATTTCATTCAATACTAGAATGGCTGCTCCAGCTTGTTTCTTGGGACCATTTTCTTGGAAAATTGATTTCCAATCTTTTACTCCGATGTAGTGTCTGTCTTTGTCACTGAGGTGTGTTTCCTGTATGCAGCAAAATGCTGGATTCTGTTTACATATCCAGTCTCTTGGTCTATGTCTTTTTACTGGGGAATTGAGTCCATTGATGTTAAGAGATACTAAGGAAAAGTGATTATTTCCTGTTATTTTTATGTTATTTTTATGTTTCTTTGGCTATCTTCTTTTGAATTTGTTGAAAGAAGATTACTTTCTTGCTTTACCAAGGGTGTAGTTTCCCTCCTTGTGTTAGTGTTTCCCATCTATTATCCTTTGTAGGGCTGGGTCTGTGGAAATGTATTGTGTAAATTTGGTTTTGTCATGGAATATCTTGTTTTCTTCATCTATGGTAATTGAGAGTTTTGCTGGGTATAGTAGCCTAGGCTGGCATTTGTGATCTCTTAAGGTCTGAATAACATCTGCCCAGGATCTTTTAGCTTTCATAGATTCTGGTGAGAAGTCTGGTGTAATTCTAATAGGTCTGCCTTTTTTCCCAAGTTGTCTCCCTTTGTGATTTCTTAATTGTTTCTGTTTCCATTATTAGATCCTGGATGGTTTTGTTCAATTCCTTCACCTATTTGGTTGTGTTTTCCTGTAATTCTTTAAGGGACTTTTGTGTTTCCTCTGTAAGGGCTTTTAGCTGCTTTCTATTGCATTTTGTGTTAATCTTACTATAATATCATATTTACAAACAGGTTCTCCAGGCAAGTGTGCCTCCCTTACCCTGAGTCTTAGCCCCATGTAGATATTACTACTCCCTTTAAAATAAAATCCAAAACAAAACTGAAACCTTTTTGGAATGATGTAATTACATCATTTGTCTTGCATTTCTCCCTCCAACTTTCCCATGTACCCACCCTTTCTCTGTGTAAAATTTATGGCCTGTTTCATTATTTCTGTGTGTGTGTGTGTGTGTGTGTGTGTGTATCCTATATCAACAATATTCCACAAACATGTATATGAATATGTATATGTATATCCTTAGGTCAGTCTGTAAATTTTATATACCCACTCTCTAGGGCTGGAGAGAAGGTTAAGTAAGTAAAAGGTTTACTGTGTAAGTATAAGGATTTACTTTTGATCCTGTTACTACAGGAAAAACTAGGGTGTTATGTCTGTCTTTAATCCTACCACTAGAGACACAAGTACTCTTGGGTCTGCTACCCAGTCAATTTAGTTGAATTGGTGAGTGCCAAGTTATATGACTGACTCTGTCTAAAAAACTGAGGCAGAGGGGCTGAGATTGCTCAGCATGCACAGGTGCTTGTAATGAATCCTGAAGAACAGAGCTTAGTCACAGTGAAAAGAGAGAACAGAATTTAACAAGATATTCTCATATCTTCACTGTTGGGGACCTCCTGGCCTAGAGAGGGTAGAGACAGGGCACAGAGTAGGACTCTGGTATGGCTTTAAAGTCTGAGAGACTCCTGACATTCTAGCTCTCTAACTATACTGAAATGCTGACAAGAACTTCTGAAAAATCCTAAAAACTTTCTTGCTTTTCATGAGGGTAAAATTTGCTGGCTTAGGCAATTGACACATGTAGCCTAACAGTGGGGTATTAAATAATGTGGCCTTTGTTCTATTTCAGCAGGAATTGCTTGGCTCTAACCTTCAGCCTGCTAGTCTGAAGTATCTGGAAGAAAAAGGGACACTTTGAAAAGTGATTATAGCATTTATTATTAACTTTCCTATGAAAACTATTTAATAAAAGGAGAAAGTGGAAAGATCCTAGTGGAGAAAGGGAAAAATTCTTTACTTCTCTTTGTCAAAGAAGTGTTCTGTCCAAAAATAGTTCTCCTCAGCTCAGTTCCTCTGACTGTTTTCTTTTTCTTCCATGCTTATACATCCTTCAGAATACATGATCACATGGTAAAAAGTTCATCACAAGTTCACACATAAAATTCAAACCATAAGTTGAAATAGAGGTTTACAACAGAGACTGCTTACATGCATATCCATTAGGAGAAATTATTGGCTAAACATCCATCACCTGTCGCAGCTCCACAGGTTCCTTGAGAGTTGAAAACCATAACTAAGTTATTAGTGATGTTTTGTATAGATAAACCCAGTTCATATTTTATCTTCTCTCCTAACACCTATAATAAATAATTAGTTCCCTTTTTATGACCTTTGGTTAATTGTTTTACAACCTCTTGGAATGGGCTCTGAGTAGGAGAAAGTCTGGATACTATCTAAGAGTAATTAACTGGTGACACTTGGAAGTCTGGCAGAGTTCTCATAGCAGTTTTGACTATCAGAAAAGGACCTAATAGCAGTCCCACTATAAAAGAGCTTCATAATCACAGATATAATTTTTGGAGTTCTTATAGGATCATCATTAAGAATTAAGAAGTCATCTATTTGTCAATATGGCATCACTACAAGACAGTATATCTTTGTAAATCTGCAAAGATCTGCTCAAAATGGCAGGCTAATATTTAGTGATTGTTATATAAATATGTTTAATAGTAAGAGAAGAAGCATATTAATGGCAGGAATCTTTCCTAAACTGAATTTCCCCTGGGCCTTGACTATGGAACAAATCTGTCACAGATTATAATCCAAAGCAGAATCTCTCAGGAAGATCATCTGCTACTTATTAGCTTGTCCTATGATGGCTCCTGACACTTCACACATATATGTTATATACACAGATGCATGTAGACAGACACACATACATTGCATACACACTGAGACATATACTGCACACACACCTTACACACACTGCACACATCTTAGGCACACACACACACACACACTCACACAAACACACTGCACTCACACATTGTACATCTGTACTGGCTGGTTTGTGTGTTAACTTGACACAAAATGAAGTTATCCCAGAGAAAGGAGTTTCAGTTGAGAAAATGTCTCCATGAGTTCCAGTTGTAAGGCATCTTTTCAATTAGTGATCAAGGGGGAGGGCCCCTTGTGGATGGTACCATCTGTGGGCTGGTAGTCTTGGACTCTATAAGAAAACCAACTGAGCAAGCCAGGAGAAGCAAGCCAGTAAGGAACATCCCTCCATGGCCTCTGTGTCAACTCCTGCTTCCTGACCTGCTTGAGTTCCAGTCCTGACTTCCTTTACTGGTGAAAAATGACATGCAAGTGTAAGCTGAATAAACCCTTTCCTCCTCAACTTGCATCTTGGTCATGATATTTGTGTAGAAATAGAAAACCTGACTAAGACAAATTCTCTTGGTTATTCTCTCAAGTAAATCCCCTCCCCTGAGCCTTTCTCTAGATTAGGAAATTCCAGAACACTTTGGTTTAATAATTTCTTTATAGACTTGAAATTATTGAGGACTCCCATGAGCTTTGGCTTATGTAAGTTTGTTTATGTTGAATTAGATGTTATTGCCTAAATTAAAACTAAGAAATTTAAAACAGCACTAGTTCATTTACAAATAACAAGCACATGACATATTAACACAACACATGCTTTTAATGAGATATAATTAAAATATAACACAAGAAAGCAAAGAATGATCTGTAAGACTGTTCTTTTATAAGTTTGCAAGTTTATAATATTGAGCATGACAGGAGTTAATTGCATTCTCTTTTCTGCACACAATTGTTGTGAGGATGTGTTATGTGACTTTTGGAGATCTGTTTGTATGTGAGATACTAACATGGCATGAGCATGAAAAAGCTTTGGATCTTGTGGGTCTCCTGAAAGAGGTTTGGAGACTCCTGTGCTGCACTGAACTTCCTATACTTTGCTTAGGGCTTATTATGCTGACTTGGAGTAAGGGTTTTGATAGTGATATGGTGACACTCTCTGGAGGTTCATGTGACATTGGTTACTGCTATATTTTCACAGTACTTTTCTGGACTGTTGCTAATGTTGCTAGCCTGTGAGCTTCTTGAGACAGATGCTCTTTGTTTATGGTTATAGTATCAGGATCTCATTCACCATGTATATCCACAGCATGCAGAATGTGCAGTTGTTATCATAATCATCATCATTAAAATTTTTACAGAGGGTTTCACTGTACTGACAGGAAGGCCATGAGTCCCTATGCTTAAGTGATCTTTTTTTTATGTGAGTATATTGCTGTCTTCAGACATACCAGAAGAGAGCACTGGATCCCATTGCAGATGGTTGTAAACCACCATGTGGTTGCTGGGATTTGAACTCAGGACCTCCAGAAGAGCAGTCAGTGCTCCTAACCACTGAGCAATCTCTCCAGCCCTTTAAGTGATCTTCTTTATCTCTTTATCTTCTTACACCAGCCTCCTGAGTATCTTGTACTACAGGTAGATGTGTGTGTGTGTTCTATTTACTTAAACCTAACATTATTATTTATGTGTTTGAGTGGTTTGTGTGCATATTTGTATGTACATATTGTTTCTAATGTTCTTTGAGGCCAGAAGAAGCTTATATATCTTCTGGAAATGGGGTTTTAGACAGGAGACACCATGTGGGTGCTGGGAACCAAAACTGGGTTCTCATCAACAGCAGGTACAAGTTTGTTAATTTTTTTTTTTTTTTTACTTATTTTATGTATACACACCAGAAAAGAGCATCAGATCCCATTACAGATGATTGTGAGTCGCCATGTTGTGGCTGGGTATTGAACTTAGGACCTCTGAAACAGCAGTCTTAACAGCTAAGCCACCTCTTTAATCCTGAGCAAGTGCTTTTAACTGCTGAGTTATCTCTTTAGTACCAGGCTTACCTTCTGGTTCAGCCTCCCAAGAGTTGGGATTATAGCCATGACTACCATGCCAAGCCTTAAACTTATATTTTCATGAGGATTTTAACTTTAACTATAGAGACAGTTAAGTAATATTCTCAACCACCGGGATGCCATTTCTTGAATATATTGCACCAATATTTTATAAGATGTAATCTCTTTCTCTCTCCCTCTTTTTCTCTCTCTCTCTTTCTCTCTCTCTCTCTTGCTTTCTTTTGAAACAAATTCACTACATAACTAGAAGTGGTCTTAATCACTGACTATTCCATCTCCAGCTCCTAAGTTTTGGCATTGTTAGCCTGTACCATCCTGCTTGGTTTATATGGTGCTGATGAATTAACATAATTCTTCATCCATGACAGTCACAGCACTATCCAGACTGAGCCACATTCATAACTATCAAATGCAGCATTCTGTATTGATCATTCCTTTATATTCATAAATGAACACCAAACACTTGAATATTTCTCCTGCCTTCAGCAATAGGTGAGTTTGTGCATTTCTAACACTTTTGACTACTACAGTCTTCCATTGTGTGGCTAAGCACAATTTATCTGTTAAACAGCCAACATTAACGCTTTGGAATATTTAAAAAATAGTACATATTTTTTTTTAACTATGTGTATATAAGAGTGATGTACAAGAATATGAGGTGCATATGAGGGATGAGTGCAGGTAGTTGTGGATCTGGAGGCCCTGGTAGTTGTGGTCTGTCTAGTGAGGGTGGCAGGAATAGGACTAGGGTGCTCTGGGAAAGCTGATTGTGCTTCTCACTGTGGAGCCATCTTCCTGGCTTTCATCATTTACTTCTTTGTTGTAACAAATACAGTGTTTAGTGAAGAACATTTTCACACATTGAGCATCCCACATCCCCAATGTGGAGTTTTTTTCCACAATTGACTCTCAGAAATAAGATTACCTGGTCAAAAGATGTAGATATGTTTATGGCTGTTAATACATCCGTTGAAATTTCTTTTTGAAAGTGTCACTCTAATTTACAACGTCACCAGCTCTTCCAGAAAGGAAGCTCCCATTCATCATCACAAGTATTAATACAATGGTAATTGACAAAATACTGTACCCTAATTGAGGCTCATAAAATTTGGGACATCTGTATTTTTGGAACAGTCTAAGCAAATCTCAGTGGGGCACCATAAAAGAACACACGTTTTAGGATTGGCATATGATGATCAATCCAAATGCCAAAACCCTCCTTAGTGTTTCTGTTAGCAGCAAATGGACGGGTAAAACCTTGAGAAATCAACCATTGGAAGTTTACATAGAGAATGTCGAGCTCAGCTGTTTTCATTATACTACGTTCTCTTTCCCTCCCTAATTGTTCCATTTAGTGCACCTGGAAAATGCTATCACAGGGTTTTTCTTCCCTCTTCTCTTTCCTTTTTATCTGTACAAGTGCCCTGCACTCTGCTCTTTTCCTCTTTTTCCTTCTATCCTTTCTTTTCTGACCCTGTGCAAAAGCCCTGAATTTTTCTCCAGAAAGGCACAGTACTTTACAACTCTTCCTGCCCGGGCTTGTGTTATGTAGGCTGTATCCCTCATGTGCGACCCTACCTGCAATAGAGCTGGGCGGAGCTGAGGCCTGAAGCAGTAGGTAGAACTGGCAGCCCAGAAGGGCCTGGTCTAGGCTAGAAGAGGTCGAGCGTTCTGAGCCCCAGATCCGGTGCAGCAGCCTGACAAAGGCACCTGTGTCTAAGTGGTTCCGCTGGTCTCATATGGGCAACTTGACCAAAATAAAGCGTCATTATTTTAAGCCGCCTGAAACGGGACAGAGGAGCGCAAGGTAGACGAGATCTTGGGGTGACTACCGGATGTATCCTCTGACAGTGGGAGCGGGACCCAAACTCCAGGAAGGGGCGGGATCTCCTAGAGGGGCGGGGTCTGCCGGGAGGTGCGCCTTCCCCTTTGGCAGCCAGGGACACAGAGACAACCGGTTAAAGAGTTGGGGAACTCCTAGAACAGTTATGTTTCAGTACCTCCTATCCCACCCTCAAGACCATCACCTGCCTGGGCCACAGACTGAAGGATCCTGGAGATCCCAGCGTGTCCTCCGCCGACACCGGGATTCCGTTCACTGTAGCTGCTTCCCAGGGAATGTCCATCAGCTCCAGGAACGTGCTGTGAAAAGCCCCAGCACACCAATGAGCCAGCGCCTTCCACAGGACGTTACTTAGGGTGGTGGGGCTTCACACACCCATTTTCCAGTTCTGGCAACCCCCTTTGATTAGTCTGGACTGCTTGGGATACACAGCTGTAATGCCCAATCAAAACACCACGTCTCCACCTCGAAGAAATATTCCTTGTTAGCGTCATCCTGATTGGGGCTTTCTTTGGGCCTCTGGCTACTAGGAAGCTTTGTTTAGGTCTGGGCAGCGTTCATGGTCCCAGTGGTGAGGAGGAAGAGGAGGAGGAGGGAGGAGGGGGTGGGGAGGGGAAGGGGGAGGAGGAGGAGGAGAAGGGACAGTACTGGGAAAGAGGAGGGGAGGGAAAAGGAGAGGGAGGAGAAAGAGGTGGAGGAGGAGGAGGAGGAGGGAGAGAAGGAGGAGAATGTGGTTCTTAGAGAGAAATGGGTGCTGAAAACAAGTCTGAAGGTGAGAGCCTGAGCTTTAGGGCCCGAACTGTCAGGGTTGGGACTACACAGCAAGCCCAAGGCCGCATTCAATATCTCAGCAAAAGGCAGCGCAGGCACAAGCATGGTAGAGCAGCTGGTGCAGGGAGGATGCCCATGTGGTGGGATGGGGTGGAGCGCTCCTGACAGAATCCTAAGGTGACTCTCCTGGCTACCCAGCACTTGGCCCGGCACCCAGCTGGAGAGTGTGGCAGGCCGGGGCGGGAGAAAAGCAGCCCGAAACCCGGCCCAGCAAGGAGAAAGAGAAGCCTGGATGCCTTTCACATCCGGCCTGTGGCAGGATTCTGCCTTACAGGTCTGGCCATCAGGGAGCTGTGGGGCATTTCGTTTTCTGGCCTGTTACCTTGACTTTTTCTAATTTTCTCAAATGGTATGCATATTGGCTGGGTAAGGAGAAGCCATATGCCTTTCTATCTAGAATAGGGAGCGTAGACACCCTTGTCTTCCACATGCCATTTGTGAAGAGGTAGCTTGTTGTACAAGAACCTTCCTTTGTTCCTGTCATGTCTCTAGTGGGATCAACACATTTCTTTGCATCATGCACCTTTCAGGCAAAAGGAATTTTTCTCTATTTTTTGTTATTTTGGTTCTGTTTGGCAACATATCTATACATACATACACATATATGTTAATGGTGACTTTCAGAATTAGAAAAACCCAAGGTGTCATTGATAAAACAAGTTCTCACCAATTGTCATTTGTCATTGCACAGAATGACATTTGTCACTTCTTCATTTGTCATTTGTAGTGTACTGAATAAGCAGAAAGCCTGTGTTCACCACATCTCCCATGTGTGGAGTGCTTTCAGATGTATGTCCATACTTTTCAATTTGGAATCTAGGAACAGTATTCTCATCTTGATTCTGTGGGCAGTGAAAGTTCTTGATTTCATTTTATTTTTTTACTGCAGTGTAGGAGAAAACTTTCCTGTGTTTTTAGAAAAATGATAGGAAGTAGAGAAGTTGCTTCTCCCTGATAGAACTGGGAACTGATGGCCTCAAGTATGAACCTGTTGTGAGAGATGCTGTGAAATTAGAAGCAGGTACCTTTGGAAAAGTGCTTGCCACTTCCTGGAAAGGCGGCAGGGCTTTCCAGGTTCTCCCTTTGGCGCTGGTGCCCGATGAGAGTGCTGCAACTCTGCTTCTGCTCAGGTATTCACCTTGCAATCAAGTGCTCTCACTCAGCATTGTAGTCAATTTTTGACTGACTTCCTGTGGAGTCTCACACTTCATCCAGGTGTGTTCTGTTCTCTTGAAATCCTTTTTCTAGCAAGGGAGCTGCCTACTTGCTTTCCCAAGTAAAGAGATGTCTCAGTTGGCTCTGAGTTTGCTTTTCCACATAGTACCCACTGCCATAAAGTGAAGCTTTTGGTCTGGTTTTGTTTGCTTGTTTGTTTTTGTTTGTGTGTATATTTTCCATTTTTAGACTGGTTTAAGTCCTGTGTCTGTTGTCAGCTTAAAGAAGTTGTTTCTAGGGTGTCAGTGAGCCTTAGAAAAAGGAAGAGTTGATTACCCGCTGTGTATGTTGACTCAATAGAGCCATCTCTTTTCTAGCGGTGGTTCTTCTGTACCATTCTCTAGTCCACTGACTACCTTCAGGTGCTGTCCCTGTCCATTAAACTACTCAACACATGGACTATGCTAGGAGAGGTATTGAACATCCACTGTACCACTAGAGCTGCACTGCTTATCTAAAGTTAGAATCTTGAGTTGATGAGCTTGCATTTACTTTGTGGCTGGATTCAGGATAGTTGGGGATCTGTGGAGGTTTTCTCTTGCAGTTAATCAGGTTGCCCTCCTTTTCTTAATTATTTTCCCCCATCCCCCGTCTTTCTGTTCAACATCACTTCCTCGTCTATCACTTATTCCCCAGCATTTTGAGAAAGGCCTGATGACCTTTTCCTCTAGTCTCTTTGAAAACCTGACTTATCCTGTTTCTGGGAAATATTGGGTTTCTCCATCTTACCCCTCTGTGGATTCTGCATGTTGACATGTGCACAGCATCCTATCCTCAATGTCAGATTCATTCAGCTTTTCCTTTTCAAAAGAGTAGCATCACTCTCTCCTGCTCTTGGAGAAGAGTTTATGTCATATTTAGTCATGTTTTATCCTTTGTATTTCTTCAAAACTTTTATTTTTTGTTTCTAGAAAAAATAGACAGATTTATTTCTTTAATGTTCCCATCTTGGAAAGAACTTCTTTAAGCAAATATCAGACACAAATAAAAAGCATGATCCTGAAAGAAACCATACCAAGGATGTCTGCTGTGAAGGGATAGCTCTGAGTTTCCCTAGGTACCGGGAACTGGAACACAATGTCACAGTTTGTGCTGGAGCTGTTTGTAATCTGGTCTATCCCATATCTCAAAGCCCCAAGACTCTGAAGCTCCTTCAGATTCCCATTGGCCAGGCACTGTGGGCATTGTTTGCTCAAAAGGCTTCCCCACTTAAATATCTTCTCATTGTTCAATGCTGAAAAAGGAAATGGTCAATTAGAAAATATGTATTGATGTGCTATGGGTGAATTAAAACACCCCTAGACCAGAAGTCAGGCTGTGGCCATTGACTTTCAGCAAAATACATTTAGCTTATAGTGATTAACTGGGATCCAGAGTTTCCAGGGCATAGAAGCACCTCCTGCCCACCAGGCTGGTGGAGTTAAGCAAGGATTCCTGAAGGAACTGTTGCTAGAGTGGCTATCACTATGCCTTCTCCTGGTTTCAGTTCAGGATCTAGAAGGCGATGAGTTTAATCTGAAACACTACTCTGTGTGTGTGTGTGTGTGTGTGTGTGTGTGTGTGTGTAACCTTCAACAAGTTAGGCACCCTCTATGAATCTATATCTAGCTTGCAAACAGAGGACAGTGACTATAAAGCTGTTCTTTCTTGTTTGCTTTTTAAATTATTTTATTTTATCTATATGATTTTTTTTTGATACTTTATTTACAATTGAAATGTTTCCCCATTTCCAGATCTCCCCTTTGGAACCTCCGTAATCCCTCCCCCTCCCCTCTATCTGGGTATTCCCCCAACTACCCACCCACCCACTCTTGTCTTCCCTCCTTGGCATTCTCTTATATTGGGGCATCTAACACACTCTGGACCAAGGGCCTCTCCTCCCCCTGATGGGTGCCCAGCACCATTGGTCCCTCCATGTGTATTCTTTGGCTGGTGATCCAGTCTCCAGGAGTATTGAGGGGTCAGGCCAGTTGCCACTATTGCTCCCTCCCTGGGGCTGCAAACTCCCTCAGCTCAATCAGTCCCTTCTCCAAGTCCTCCATCTGGGACCTCATATTCAGCCCTATGGTTGCTGTGATGTGACTCTTGGGTATTTCAAGATTTTGGGCTAATAACCACTTATCAGTGAGTACATATCATGTTTATTCTTTTGTGACTGTGTTACCTTGCTCAGGATATTTTCAAGTTCCATTCATTTGCCTGCGAATTTAATGAAGTCATTGTTTTTAATAGCTAAGTAGTATTTCCATTGTGTAAATGTACTACATTTTCTGTATCCATTCCTCTGTTGAGGGACATCTGGGTTGTTTCCAGTTTCTGGCTATTATAAATATGGATGCTATGAACATAGTGGAACATGTGTCTTTATTACATGTTGGAGCACCTTCTGTGTATATGCCCAGGAGTGGTATAGCTGGGTCCCCAGGTAGAATTATGTTCATTTTTTTGAGGGTCCACCAAACTGATTTCCAGAGAGGTTGTATCAGCTTGCATTCCCACCAGCAATGGAGGAGTGTTTCTCTTTCTCTACATCCTCACCAATATCTGCTGTCAGGTGAGTTTTTGATCTTAGCCATTCTGACTGGTGTGAGGTGGAATCTCAGGGTTGTTTTGATTTGCATTTTCCTGATAAGTAAGGATGGTGGACATTTCTTTAGGTGCTTCTCAGCCATTCTGGTTTCATCAGTTGAGAATTCTGTTTAGCTCTGTTCCCCATTTTTGGATAGGGCTATTTGGAGCTCTGGAGTCTAGCTTCTTGAGTTCATGTATACATTGGATATTAGCCCTCTATCAGACGTAGGATTGGTAAAGATCTTTTCCCAATCTGTAGGTTGCCATTTTGACCTAGTTACAGTGTCCTTTGCCTTACAGAAGCTTTGTAATTTTCTGAGGTCCCATCTCGATTGTTGATCTTAGAGCACAAGCCATTGGTGTTCTGTTCAGGGACCTTTCCCCTGTGCCCATGTGTTCTAGAAGTTTCCCCACTTTCTCTTCTATTAGATTCAGGGTATCTGGTTTTATGTGGAGGTCCTTGATCCACTTGGACTTGAGCTTTGTACAGGAAGATAGGAATGGATCAATTCACAATCTTCTACATGTAGACTGCCAGTTGAACCAGCACCATTTGTTGAAGATTCTGTCTGTTTTCCACTGGATGGTTTTAGATTGCTTTAGTGATGAATTCTATCAGACCTTCAAAGAAGACTATTACTAATACTCATCAGACTCTTCCACAAAATAGAAACAGAAGAAACACTACCCAATTCCTTCTATGAAGCCACAATTACAATTAAACCACACAAAGACCAAAGTAATAGAACTTCAGAATAATTTCCCTTATAATTATTCATTCAGAAATACTGAATAAAATTCTTGCCAACCTAATCCAAGAATGCATCCACATGATCATTCAACATAATCAAGTAGGTTTCATCCCAGGGATGCAGGGATGGTTCAATACACAGAAATCCATCAATGTAATCCATGACATAAACAAATTCAACAAAAACAAGCCACATGATCATTTCTTTAGATGCTGAAAAACAATCACACAAAGTTTAACATCCCTTAATTTTAAAAGATGTGGAAAGATCAGCAAATCAAGGCCCATACCAAAACATAGTAAATGCCCTGTACAGCCAACAAGTAGCCAAATTTAAAATAAATAGAGAGAACCTTGAAGGAATCTCACTGAAATCAGGGACTAGACATAGCTGCCCACTCTCTCCCTTTCTACTCATTTTAGTACTTGAAGTTCCAGCTAGCACAATTAGACCATAAAAGGAGGTTAAAGGAATATACATTGGAAAGGAAGAAGTCAAAATTTCACTACTTGCAGATGATATGATGGTATACTTAAGTGACCCCAAAAATTCTACCAAAGAAATTGTAAAGATGATAAACAACTTCAGCAAAGTTGGTGGATAAAAAGTTAATTCAAACAAATCAGTAGCATTCCTCTTCTCAAATGTTATAAAAGCTGAAAAAAAAATTAGGGAAAAGACACTTTCACAATAGTCACAAATAGTATTACATACCTTGGTGTAACTCTAACCAAGCAAAAGATCTTTATGACAAGAACTTTAAGAGCCTGAAGAAATAAATCCAAGAGGATATCAGAAGATGGAAAGATCTCCCATGCTCATGGATTGGCATGATTAACATAGTAAAAAAGGTCATCTTGCAGAAAGCCATATACAAATCCAATTCAATCCTCACCAAAAGTCCAAATCAATTCATCATGGAGTTAGATAGAGTAATTCTCAAATTCACTTGGAATAAGAAAAAACACAGAATAGAGAAAACTATTCTCAGCAATAAAAGAAGTAGTAGGGGAATCACTATCCCTGACAGCAAGCTGCATTATAGAGTAATAGTAAAAAACAAAACAAAACAAAAACTGTATTGTATCGGTACAGAGAAAAACAGGAAGGTAAATGGAATAAATTGAATACTCAGAAATGAACCCACACACCTATGGTCATTCAATATTTGACAAAGGAGCTAAAACTATGTTGTGGAAATAAGACAGCATTTTCAACAAATGGTGCTGGTTCAACTGGTGGCCAGAATGTAGAAAGTTAAAAATTAATCCATTCTTATCTCCTTGTACAAAGCTCAAGTACAAGTGGACCAAGGAACTCCAGACAAAATGAGATACACTGAAACTTATAGAGGAGAAAGAGGGAAATAGTCTTGAACACATAGGCTCAGGGGAAAATTTCCTAAACAGAAAACCAATTAATTATGCTCTAAGATCAAGAATCAACAAATGGGACTTCATGAAATTACAAAGCTTCTGTAAGGCAAAGGACACTGTAAATAGCACAAAACAGCAACCAACAGATTGGGAAAAGATCTTTACCAATCCTACATCCCAACGAGGACTAATATCCAATATATCAAAGGAATCAAGAAGTTATACTCCAGAGAACCAAATAACCCTATCAAAAAATGGGGAACAGAGCTAATCAGAGAATTCTCAACTGAGGAAATTCAAAGGGCTGAGAAGTACCTAAAGAAATGTTTAACATCTTTAGTTATAGGGGAAAGGAAAATCAAAACCACTGTGAGATTCCACCTCACACCAGTCAGAATGGCTAAGATCAAAAACTCAGGTGACAGCAGATGTTGGCGAGGACGTGGAGAAAAAGGAACACTCCTCCATTGCTGGTGGCATTGCAAGTGGGCACAACCATTCTGGGAATCAGTCTGATGGTTCCTCAGAAAAATGGACATAGTATTACCTGAGAACCCAGCCATACCACTCCGGGGCAAATACCAAACATATGCTCCAACATATAAGAAGGACACATGCTCCACCTTGTTCATATTAGTCTTATTTATAATAGCCTGAAGTTGTAAACACCCCAGATTTCTTTCAACAGAGGAATGGAAACAGAAAATGTGGTATATTTATACAATGGAGTACTATTCAGCTCTTAAAAATGATGAATTCACAAAATTATTAGCCAAATGGATAGAACTAGAAAATATTACACTGAGTGAGGTAACCCAATAGCAAAAATCAGATGTGGTATCTACTCACTAATATGAAGTTTGCATGTGTACACCAATATGTGACCCATTTCTTACTTTGCATCATACTCAGTTCTTTTCCATTGATTTCTATAGCATCAAAGTTAAAGCTGACAGCAACGGGTTCCCACAGGCTGCTCCTCCTTCAATTGTCTTGTTCAGTGAATATCTATAATAACTTTGATTAGATTAATTCTGAAGCATCTTTAATCTATTACAGCCACTTTAACCTGCATTCATTCTGTAACACCCATATACTAGATACATAGATAAACCGATGATAGATAGATAGGTAGGGAGAGAGAGACACAGAGAGAGAGAGACAGAGAGAGACAGAGAGACAGAGACAGAAGCAGAGAGACAGAGAGAGACAGAGAATGAGAAAAAGAGGAGAAATATAAAATATATTTACTACGTTGTTTGATATATATAGAAATATCCATTATCATGGATAAAAATTATGTTCACTTGCCTCAAGCAAAATACTAAGGTAAAGAGGAGAGTTTCAGCAATATATATGACTAAAAAGTACTTTACTACTCATAAATGGACAGTAATTTTGTTGAAATCAGGATATGCCTTACTCTAAGTTACTCTTTGATGTACAAGAGTGATTTATTTTTGAGCAATGTATTGTTGGGGCAGTATTGAAGAGGAGTATGCTACATGTCCTTCACTTTTCTTAATAGATCCTGTATCTTCAAATACTAAACATTTCATTATGACAGAAGTCTAAATGATTGTTCTGGACACCCCTTCATGTAGAATAAGACTTTTAGCAAACACACAAAAGCAAAAAGTATCTAAAATTTTTACATTGTAAGAAGATAGTTTTATCCTAATTTTTTGTCTTATCTCGAGCTTCAGCTCATTCTTTTCTTTAAGAAATAGTAGAAAGTATCTCCAGAAACCAAGAACAAGGTCTGGAATATAAAGGGAAGGGTTCATATGTGACCATTGGTGTAAGACACTATAAAAAGAGTGAGTGTATGTGTGTGTGTATGTGTGTGTGTCCTTGCATGTGCATGTATGTGTGTATTTATGAGAAAGAGTATTGCTGTAGGACACTATGAAAAATTGTGTGTTGAGTGTGCATTTACACAAGAAGCAGTATTTTACAAGTGTAATTTCTTCCACAAGACTTTTCAAAAAGTAACTACAGCCACAGACATTTCTCTGGATTTTATGCAGTTGGTGATTTTATTTTAAAAACGATGGTAGAGGATCTGGGGAGATGGCTCAGTCAGTGGCGTGCTTTCTGTGTAAACATGAGACCTTGACTTCAAATCACCAATACCTGTTTCAAATGTAGGGTGTGCACATCTGTATCACCAGCCTTGGAAATAGGTCACAGAGAAAGAAACATCCCTAGAACCCATTGGACAGCCATCCCTAGACAATAGATGAGCTCCAGAGACAGTGAGAGATTCTACCTTGAGGAAATATTATGGAGAGAAACTATTAGCAAACATTTTTTTTAACTCACCCAAAGAATTTCTCCATGTGATAATAAATTTGGTTTATTGCGATTAGAAAAAAATGAGAAGAGAAATAGAAATGAACACATGCATATTGTTCATTATTCAACCAACATTTCTTACATTTTGTACACTCTTAATGTGAAATATTTAATTATACTGTAATTATTCATAATCAAATTATATAATTATAGGTTTGCAAAATTTTATAGCAATTATGTCAAGTAGAATGTTTGAAGCCAGTTTAGATATAGCCAGTAGGATTGACAATTGATCTTTTTCATTTGTTACAGATGTAAACTTTGTTTTTAAAGGTGCCATCCATGAATCAAATTGCCTGGTAAAGGTACAACTCAAATTCTTTCTCTAACTTCTGTTTAATTGATGTAGGACAATATGTAATAAAATATTCTGGTTATCAGGTACAGGCAGGATACTTCTTTTTCCATTTAGTTTTACTTCAGTGTTCTAACTGTAAACTAGTGTTTTCAGATGAGAGGTTGAAAATTTCTTAGCTACTAGTAGGTTTGGTTAGTAACTCGTGTTCTTTTAAAGGACAGCAAAACTGAAATGACATTACTAACTTTCTACTTTTTTTCTACTTAAATCAGCTCCAGCTGCCAACAATGGGCTAAACAAAAGTAACTACCACAAATTCTCTCCACAAGCCCATGTATTTATAACCAGTAAGCAATAGCCTATGTTGTTAGGACTTAAGTGAAATTTAATCAGATGTCATGTAGCCTCATATTAGTTCCGTGTCGGAGATAGGGGAATAAGTACTACTGCAGTTAAACTTTGGGGACTTGAAAACTTTCCAATAGCTGATATAGAAATTAATTCTCTTTCTGGCAACATTAATATAGGGGTATGTGCAATTAAACTTCTTTCTGTCCATTCACTCACCGAATGATCATAAAACTAGATCTGAAATATACTGATAGTTTTTAAAACAGCATAGTTGTAATGTTTATTGTTGTCCTGT
The DNA here is from genome assembly GCA_019843965.1 of Rhynchomys soricoides. NCBI lineage: Eukaryota > Metazoa > Chordata > Mammalia > Rodentia > Muridae > Rhynchomys > Rhynchomys soricoides. Next base: position 37,032 of record JADRCH010004423.1, read on the forward strand.
AGTAGCTATGTGAGTTGTTAGGACACTAGAAAGTAAAGTCTCCTGGGCATTTCTTCTTTTCCTCAGCAAATACCATAACACCTCTTTGGCATCTTTGCATTTTCCTAAGTATATGCTAGTAATATTTAATAAGTCTAAAATCTTTTAAATCTATACAAACAGGGATGTTCAAGGAGTATCCAAAGGTATTTGATACTTAGTGGTTATGGATTATGAAACTTGGATTATGTTCTGACAGGCAACACTGATTTAGTACCTATAAAATCCCCTGACTTGATTAAGCCAGGTAGTGAAGGTGAAAAAAGCATAGCTTTGTCATCTCTTGTTTAATGCACTTGCTCTCCTAAGGTGAGTGACTAACTCCTCAGAAATATAAACACTGAATAAATCTAAGTGAATTTCTTCTTCTTATGGTTGGTGTTGGAAAATTCTTCTTTGGTTGTACTTATAGCATGGTTCATTAACTCGTTGCTGTTTGGGTTTCTGAATTTATAAATAAGAGCATCATTAATTTATGGCAGCACAGCCATCTTAGCTAAAGAATTCTTTCAGGGAAATTGTTGGCTTTGAAAGAGTAGTAGTCCATGAAAATCAGAAAAAAAAATAGATGTCACTATTGACTGCCAATTCTGCTTGGGATGTGGAAAAAGTAATGTCATTTTAAGCAACAGTTGATTCTTTGTATATGACATTTCATGTGTAAATGACTGGAGTGCTCAACAAGATGCCTGGGGGATAAAGGATGAAATGTGATGTGTTAGGAGAAGCAGGTGCAGCAGCTGTCAGGCTTATTGTGGTCACAGTAAGAAAAGGCTATGAGTTGAACTTGTTTGAAGGAAATAGGTGCAAAGTGAGGGAATGGAACAAAAGTGGAAAGAAGGGAGAATTTTAAATATCTACTATGTTCCAGTGGACAGGGTTATGGTTTCAGATTCATCAACAGCAGCAGGTAAGTCTTCTGAGGGCCTTGGTACAAACTGCAGTGCAATTTGCAATTCTTTCATGGGGACTGGACAGATGGATATGTTATTATCTTCTAAGTTTGTGACTCCAAAAGGGACTTGTTGAGCACTGATGTCAAGATTGCTGTCTGATATTTCGGATTCAGTTTTATTCTCCCAAAACTAGAGGCAGGTATTCAGGCTTTCAAATTCTTGTTGAAACATCTTACGGGACTGGGAATGCAAAATCCTTGTGATTTGTAATTTGCCTTTTGATGGTCCACCATTTACTTCGCAGCCATTGTGGTGATCGAACACTTTCCCATCCTTTAGCTAATTCATCCCAGTTAATTTCATTTTCATCAGCTACATCAAACTCTGCTAGCCTGTGGATGAGAGTGACTTCATCTTTCCTTGTCCACTCAATACCTCCATTCTGTTTCCAGTTCAAGTAGTTGAGCCATTTAGCACAACACTGCTTTGCTGAGCGAGTACTCACTTGTTTAGCCACTGTTGCCTAACACACACCCTGGGTAATTTTTTTATTCACCTCAGTGCATGTCAATTCATGAACCACATCACCAAGAATCTGTTCTTCTTCTTCAGTCCACATCCCCGCGTTGCAAGTATCCTTCATCAGTAGTCACTGGTCTTGGATAGAAGATGGATTTCTTCCCATGGCAGTCCCATTGTTTTCCAGTCATTGCCATGCTTCTGCCAGAGCTCTTTGACCGTGTCTATTTCTTCAGGGTTGTACTTACCCACCTGGTTTCTGTCATACATTCGGACCACTTATCTATATATTGAAAACAAAGGTCGATTCAGAACCAATGATATAAACCTGTAGAATTCTTTTCTACTTCCTTTAGACATCTTGAAAATGATTTCAGCAGGATTCTCTACACCATGTTCCTTCATATACAGTTCAATGTTGCTCATCAAAATATCTGTTTCTTCCTTGGTTCACATCCCCTGTTTCCATTTACATCCTTTATCGGTTAGAGCATCCTTAATCTCTTTAGCTGTGAACCATGCTTGGCTGACTCTTGAGTGTTCCTCATTAGCCAATGAAAATACTTCATCTGGAGTTTCAGCCTGTAAAATCTGGAATGGCATCAAAGTTCCTGTAGTAAGCTCTTCATCTGCCATTTCTGTGGCTGTGGTTGTGACCAAATCAATGCTCTGCTTTATTTCCTGTAGTGGGAGTGGAACAGCTGGCATGCAAGGAGTTGAATAAACTTTTGAAGACAAACAAGACCTCTTAAGAAGAGGTTCAGTGAGATTTTCCATTTCATCACCCTCATTTTGAAGGCAAAGAATGAGATTCCTGCCTGTGTCCTCAGTAAGACAGAGCTCATAAGTTGAAGTGCTACTTCCTCAGAAACCTTTTCAAATGTACTCATCTTCAAATCTAGTCACAGGCTAGATCCATTAGATTACTTTCCATAGAATCAAGTCTATTTCCCTGGAGAACATAAAAATGTTGCTATTTGTAGCACTTTCCCATTTGGCACTGGTGAGCACTCATTGATCTAGAGCTGTGAGTGTGATGAGCCTGTAAAAATTGCTGCTCTTAGTGATTTTGACCTTGTCTTTTCTTCTGGTCTAGTTCACAATGTCTGATGACACACAGGAGTAGCTTAAGTGTCTCTGCAATAATTAAGCACAGAAACTTCAAAGAACTGCTGATTATCGCAATATGCCTTTCAATGCTGAAAAGTAAAAATGCTAGTTATTGTTTAATTGATGCTTAGAAAGATTTTATATTTCCATTGCATTTCTTTTATCAAACATATACCAAAATTGAAATGAACTTTGGTATCTCTGTCAACTGAATTTCAGAATATAGAAAAATTTAGGTATTAAGAGACTTTTTCACTTTACTTCTATAAAAATGTAAAAATTTCACCAGTGACCTCCTGAAGGAAGGTAAGTCTGAATTCAGAACCCAAGGATCCTCACATAATAAACCATTACAGTACTTAAGTTCATTGAATATTCAAAAATTATTATAATTTAACTTGTTCACTTGGAAGGATACAACAGCAGTTTCTTTTTTCTTTCACATGATTGAACAATAAAGGATATACACAAACCAAAAGAACCCTCAGAAAGTGTGGAAAGTAAACCTTGTATTATGACAAGTAACATTGCTACAAAAAGGTAGATGTATATTGGATGTATCTGATATTGATTTTATATGACAAATACTCCTTTATAATAAAAAGGACAGTGGCCTTCATACTGAGTCTTAAATTTCACTAGCATTATCTTATTGTTAATAATGGTCTTATATGAGTATATATGTGTACATGTCTTTTCTAAAATAGTAACCTTAATTACTATTCAATATCATATTTTCTCTAATTATCTGTTCACATGTGTTAAAAACTAATGTGTATGAGTGCAATATATTCTCTTGCATTATCAGTATTTATATCTGAACATTTCAAACTTTTGCATGGTATTTTCATTTATTTTCTGTCACGTAGGAAGATATTGTTATGCCATTGTTTATATGTTCCATCTTTTTTTTCAGTCTTTATAATGTATTTGATATATTGTCTATTTGTCCAGTAACAATTTATAACACATTTTTATATTTGTATCTTAAGTTTCCATTTATCGCTTAAGTGAAAGAAATCCTACTTTCGTAGTAGATTTATCAATTTGAGAATTTTTGTTATATACTTTTGCAAATTATTGTTCAAATTTTATAAGATCTGTAACACAAAAATTATGGACATTTCATTTTGACACTAAAAACCAGTCAAATTTAGAACATCTTTACAGTGGAGATGTTAGACATTTATAACATATAAAGAATATAGTATACTCAAAGTGTAGATGGGAATTTAATTGTAGCATGTAATACAAAACCTAAATATGTTTATGTATAAAATAAATATGTATAGTTATTTCATTTAGATTATGAAAATAGTAAGATAGTCACAGTGACAATAACATTAGACTAATTATTAATTATGCATGTTATAGTATAATAACACAAGGGATTACTATATTAATGCCTTGAGAGGATTGATTACATAGTGAACAGATAATCAGAGTATGGCCTTTTTATAGATAAACCTGAAACATGTTTAGAGTGAAGACCGAGATAGGTGATCTGTGCGTAATATGAAAAATATGTCTGAGATGACTGTCCTTTTTAAAGGAAAGGATTCCTGGGAAATTTGTAATTCCAAAGTTGTCTTTCCTCACCTTGAAAAAATAATTAACCAAGACAAACATTTCTCTGAAATACTAGAATTGGCTTAGTTTGAGATAATACAAATGTAGTACTTAGATATAAATATAAATATGATATTAAACACTATAATAATTACAAAGTTTTTATGAGATTGAATATATTTATTGTAAATATGATGTCATAGTTACTAAGATGTTATAAAATTAAATATATAGGATGAAAATATAATAAGTGATAAAATGATTGCACTGTATGGGAGAAACTAGTGACAGTCAGAATATTACAATGATTCTTCATAAATGAAAAAAATCTAACACTAAATGTATACATGAATTAACTTTATCAAATCTATCAGAGTATTGAAAAGGAAAGACACTAGTACATTGTGAAGTAACTTTTGATGTGACATTGTATGATTCAATTTTTATTGTCAAATTGAGAAAAATCAAGAATAGCTTGTGACGAATATGTCTAAATTAAGTGATTCCTCAGATCAGACTCTCCTGTTGCCATGTCTTTGAGAAATTATCTTTACTCATGATTGATGGGGGAAGACCCAGCTAATTTTGGGCAGTGTTATCCCTGTACATGTGCTCCTGGGATATGGAAAAAGTTATGTGTGACCCCTGTGACATACCTGTGCCTCTTTTCATATACTCACATCAGGTTGAGTACCCCAGTTTATTCCACCAATCCCATCCATCCCCAAAGAACAATCATATCTCCATTCCTATCCCGAAAACCCTAAATCTTCCACCAAGCTCAAGTACATCTATTTAGAAAACTACACTCATCCATGATCAGGTCTTAAGTACCTGAAGATGGTCCCCTCCAGGGAGGATCACCAAACCCATACCAGCAAATCCACTCAATCATGAGACTTGCCAGAAGACCATGTTTCCTGGCCCACGCTGTTGTGGTCCTTACTTAAACTCCCTTAGTTTAAACCTAAACACTTGCTGCTAACTCCATGCAACTCTCCAATAGTCTCATATTTACATTAGAAAGCTGAGGTTTCTTACATTGATGTAACTCATACTCAATGCATACACTGGGTCCTATTTCTAGGCTGACACTAAACTATCTTTTCCAATTCCACCCATCTCTGAAATTAGAGCCATTTTCTTATCTGGAAAGGAAACGACACTCACACTAGCAAGTCCATGCACCTTCATGATTGTCATGAAGACTGTGTACTGGTCTTCTGAACAATACTACCTGGACTTCTTGTACAGGTAGATCCCAAACTCATTATTGACAATAGCAACAGTACCTATTTCCTGAGGAAAATTCCTAAGCACCCAACCCGAGACATTTGGACACTGACTAAGAATCCTATAACTCTGTAGGTATTCTCCTGAGCTTTGAAACTTCACTTAGAATGAGGTGATTCATTGCTACTACTGAAACCCCATTTGAATGTCAACATAGAATTGTCCAGAAACTGAAATCCAGGACTCATATAGCTTGTCAACTATTTGAGTAGTTGGAGTAACAGGCCACAAACCTTAAAATGTCTACTCAACTAAAAAGAGATAAGATTTCCATACCAAGAAATACCACAAATGACCTAACTCCAAATGCTGGTGTTTCACTGTAAATACACAATAGCAAATAACCAAAACACTAAATACATACCAAAAAACATCTTCTCATAGTAATAGCCCTGGGAAAAGTGGCCTAGATGATTTATATGACAATGATTTCAAAATAGAAGTAATAGATATTAACAAATAAGTAAGAAGGATATGAACAAATTCCCTAATAATGACAAGAGAATGCAGTTGAATGTAATAATGCAGACAATTTAACATACTAAAACATAATTTATCAAAGAGATAAAGTATCTGTAAAAAGCAAGAACTAAATAAGACTTGGAATGCATAAACAACTGATATTCCAATTATTCAAAGGAAAGCCTCATCTACTAGATTTCACTGAGTGGAGTAGAGAATATCAGGCCTTGAACAAAAGGTAAAGATATTGGCTAATTCAATCAAAAGAAAAACAATTAAAAATTAGACAAAAAGCCCTGTGGGATCTCTGAGAAGCTATAAAAATACAAAATCTACAAATAATAGGTTTAGAATGAGATAGAATGCAGGTTAAAAGCAGAGAGTAAATATTTCAACAAAATAGTAGAAGAAAACATCCCTACTGTAAGAAACAAAATGTCAACCAATTCCCACGAGACACACAGAGCACAAAAATAAAAACAGAAAAGACACTCTCAATATTGTATAATAGTCAAAACACTAAGTATATGAAACAAAGAAATAATGAAAGTAGGAAAAGGAATGATTGAGTCACATACAAAAGGAGGCCCATCAAATTAATAGCAGATTTTACAATGGAAAATATGAAAAAAAATGAAGGGATTGGATTATGATTCTACACGGTTTAAAAGAACACAGGTGCTGCTAGGCCAGACTATTATTATAACAGTGAAACAATAGTCATAATTGAAGGAAAATAGAAATCATTCTGTTGAAGGTTGAATATGCTTAGACCAGGGAGTGACAATGTTAGTAAGGGTGTTCTTGTTGGAGTGGATGTGGCCTTGTTGGAGGAAGTATGTCACTTTGGGGGCTGGCATTGAGACCATTCTCCCAGTTGCCTAGGAGCCACTTTTTCCTGTTTACCTTCATGACATGATGTAGAACTCTCAAGCTTCCCCAGTGCTATGCCCATCTGACATTGCCATGCTTTCTGGCCATAATAATAATGGACAGAAACTCTAAAACTATAAGCTAGCTCTAATTAAGTGTTTTTTATAAGAGTTTCCTTGTTCATGGCATCTCTTCAGAGCAATGGGAAACCTAACTAAAGCAAAAGTTTGGTACCAGGGACAGCATTATTGCTCTGATACACCAAACCAGGTATTTTTTTTTGGAGAAATATGGATTTGGGGACTATTGATTTGGGAAGCAATGGAATGCTTTACTTGGGGCTAAATGGACCATTCTAGTAGGAGTATGAAAGATAATGATAATGGGGGTTATTTGAACCTTGCAGACCTTGCTCTCAAGTTTTTAAATGAGAGAAATTTTAGCATGATGCCTGAAGGTTGATCTTATGAGGTTTTGGTGGAGAATATGGCTCCTTTTTGGCATTTTCTGGGGAGTCTGCCTGAGACTAAGTTGAAGAGATTCAGATTGGTTGCACTGAGGAAGGAAGTCTCAAAAATCCTACCATAGATTTTACCCTGTGGTTTACACTTATGAAGAGCATTTTGATCAGGCATAACAAAATGAGAAAGGAAAAATACAAAATATACCATTCAAGCAATAACAGGGAACTAGGAAGTAAAATAGAGCTGAATCATATATTCAAGGAGTGGTGTCGTCCTTAAACAGATTAAGGGATTGGTGACCTTGGGGCAAGGTCCCCCCAGTAAACTTGTTTATATATTTGCAATTAAATAGGGGGTAGGTATATTGTGTTAATCATATTACCTGGTTGTTCTTTTCATTTTGTCTTTTAATCTGATATTAACAGCAAACCAGAAAATGGAGAGCACACACCTAAGTTAAAGATCTCAATGGTGGAATATACAGGCTTTTGATAGAGATCATGCGGTATAGAGGCCTTGAAGAGCCCTGGCAAGATGGTACACACTTTAATCTCAGGAGACAGAGGTAAAGAAATGTATGAGTTCAAGGACAGCCAGGTTCAGAACAAGTTCCAGGTAACAAAAAGCTTAGGTCCAGGCATAGTAGTCCATACTTTTAATCCTAGAGCTCTGGAGGCAGAGACATGCAGATCTGTGAGTTAAAGGTCAGTTTGCAGAGCAATATCCAAGACAACCAGGCTAAGGCAGTTAATGAAATTATTGCAAATAGAAAGTTAGTGAAGATTCAATGGAATAATGGGTCCATGTTCCAGGAACAATAAGCAGCAGAATTCTGACTTCAACAACATGGCTCTGGCTTTAGAGTGAAGAATAGGAGGGGATACTGGGACAATTGATACTGGATAGCTGGAGTTAAAATTTTAGCAGTGATTAAGAACAGACCAGCATCACTGACAAGAAATCTTCTGGGAAGTGTTTTCTGAGAGCCAAAAAAAAAAGCTATGTTCTAGAGATAGGCAAGATTGTACAACATGCTGATGCTGGACTTCTTAATGTGTAAGAATCATGAAGTTAGTAATGGTTTTGAAGGCATTGAAGGGGTCATGGAGAACAGCTGAAACTTTGCCTTATGGGAGGCTAGGAGAGGATACTGGTGAAGGTACAGCTTTAGTTTTGGGACTTGGCCCCAGCCTGATTGTGTCATGCAAAGAATTTGAAGCTTGGAACCATGTAGGGAGCATATATGAGGCTGTTGGTAAAGCCTTTTTGCAGCAGAAGCCCCCAACATATGGCAGTTGCCAATATAATTGTATGACCATTTGGAACAGCAGCAACAGTGTACTGCAGTCCACCAGAGCCTAGAGAGTGCTGCAGAGGACAGAGATGGAGATGTGACCCAAGGCCTTTGGAGAAGCCCAGAAGATAATATGTTGATTCCAGATATAGGAATAAGAAGGTATAAAGTTGAAGTTGCCTAGGAGATCCCAAGATGTTAGGGATGCCAGAGCCATGAGATACCTGCTGAAGAAAGGTTCTAACAGGGAGTGGAACAGGCCCAAGAGAAATAAGTTTGTTGCTGTCATCAGAGATGAAAGGAGTTCGAGATGTGAAGAGTATTGACATCTGACATGGGAATTTGAGTTTGGAGTTTGTCCAGCTGGTTTCCTGTCTTGTTTTGGGGACTACAATTAAGTGATTGGATGAATCTTAGAAGAGATTTTGAACTTTAGACTTTTAACATTGTTGAGCCAGTTATAGCCTATGGGGACTTTGGATGTTAGGCTTAATGAACTTTTATATTATGCTATATCTAGGTACAACCCCCATAGGCAAATGTACTTAAACAAGCCAATGGGGGTCTAAGAAGTAGAATACTATGGCTTACAGATGCTTGTTCCAAGAAGTGGCACTATTAGGAGGTATGGCCTTGGAGTAGGTGTGTAACTGTGGGCATGGACCCTCCACATAGCTGCCTAGAAGTCAGTCATCCACTAGCTGTTTTCAGATGATAAGGTAGACCTTTCAGCTCTCTCTAACCATGCCTACCTGGATGCTGCCATACTCCCATCTTGGTGATAGCGGACTGATCCTCTGAACCTGTATGCCAGACTCAATAAAATGTTGTTCTTAAAGAATTGTCCTGGTCATGTGTCTGTTTTCATCAGTAAAACCCTAACTAAGATAATTATTTTCTGGAGACTAGAAAGCTGCACACATTAAGTCACATTTGTTGTGACAGCTTGTACAAAATATGTACCAGTTCAAGCTAATCCAAATTTCAGATTGGAGAAGAGTTTGGGCACACAATTATGCTTTTAGATTCTGAGCTATTTGCAACTGTTTGCTCCTAGGATAGGGAGACAGTCATCTTTCAAATGTATCCCTAATATGTTTACTAAAATCCAGTAGATTACCATATCTCTATCAAACCACATTGTAGGAATAGAGTTTTGTGAAGAATTTTCTGAGTGCTTGTGAAAACATTCCATGAAAACAACAGTTTTGCAAACTCAATTTCATTAAAATATGTTAATATTGTTTGAAATGTATTTTATGCTCCTCCCAGGTGTAGTGGATAAGGCTGAATTTTCTTCATATTACACATTACTGCTGTGGTCACTCAATTTTTCTACGGAGGAAAACATACTTTTGCCATATGCAGCTTTTCCTAATAAATGTATATACCTTCTGCTCATAATTACTTTACTCATGTGACCTTTCTTAAGCCTCATGTTATACATTGTCTGAGATGCTTAATAAAGTTGGTTTTTGTGTGAAACTATAGAAAACCTGATTTATTAGCTCCATTCTCCCAGGTACTACTGCCTCTAGATCAGTGACTATACAACCAATATAGATCCAAGAATATTTAAGCAACAGAAGTTATATTTGAATGGACTTTTTGAATTTGGGTAAATATGGCATGGTTGGTAGCATATTGTTATTCAAAACATTAGACAAAATATTCAAATTAAAGTTAGATAGATGATAGAGATGAATGGATGGAAGGATACATAGATCATAGACAGATAGATAGATAGATAGATAGACAGACAGATAGATGATAGATAGATAGATAGATAGATAGATAGATAGATAGAAAGATAGACTTGCAACTTTGATCTTATTTTATATATTATATAAATGATAACAAGGATTAGCTGTTCTATAACAAGATTTATGATTTGGCACAATTTCTCTATCATAGAGGGTAAATCACTTATACTTCTTCCATTATACTATCTTGGTGAAATCTATATTTTCACCATTATAACAGTCATTGCTTTTAATGATTTTAGACTTTTCTTACCACACAGTGTTCCATTGGTGGGTAATAGCAGATAATTCCAGAAAAATCAAAATGTGTCCTATTCATTTCATGTTTTTTAGTGAAAATGGAGATCATTATACCCTAGGTGGTGGGTTAAATTTTAGCCCTTGAGGAATTACCTACTCAAATGTGTAATTAAAAAATATTAAAAGTGATATGAATGTTGATATTAGATATATGTGTGAGACTAAAGTGTTCAGGTGGAAACCTACAAAGTGAATACTGACACTAAATCTATAGATGACCAATTTATCTCAGACTTCCAGATGTTAACAGGCACCATATTAGTCAAAGAACATAAAAACATGCTCCAAAACTCTTCTAGGTACTGAGAATATAGTTAGAGATGTACAAAATGAAACATGAATGAGTGTCAGAATGTATGAATAGAAAGCCTTATGAAACATTAAGACTGTTGGGCTCAGTGTTATATCTGGTTTTGTCCCAGTTAATTTCTCTTTCTGTGACTAAACATTATGAAGAAAAGCAACTTGAGGAATAAAGGTTTTATTTCAGCATACAATTTATGGACTGTCATGAAATAAAGTCAGGGCAGAAACCTGATTGAAAGATCAGAAGCAGGGACTGTAGAAGAATATTACTCACAGGATTATGTCCTATGGCTATCTCAGTTTGCTTTTTATACTCAGGACCACCTGCTCAGAGGTGGTATCACTCTAAGTTGGGTTTGTACCTCTGATATCATTCATTAAGTCAATATCTCATAGACTTGTCTAAAAGCTAATCTGATGGACTCATTTTTTTCAATTGAGATTCTTTTTTTCCCCTGACATAACTATAATATGTGTCAAATTAAGTAATAAAACAACCAACAATTGATTGATTCCAACAAATTGATTCCTCATCAATTTCACACATAAACACATCACTATTATAATCTATTTTGTAGATGCCCCCAAGATATAATGCTACCCTAACCCTATTGTTTCTATTTCTATTTTTAATTCGTGAATGGTTTTGTTCATTTGTTTGATTGTGTTTTCCTGAACTTCTGCCTGTTTGATTTTATTTTTCTATAATTCTTCAAGGGATTTTTGTTTGTCCTCTTTAAGGGCTTCCAGTTGTTTACCTGTGTTCTCTTGTATTTCTTTAAAGGAGCTATTTATTTCCTTGTTAAAATCTTCTATCATCCTCTTGATAAGTGATTTTAAGTCTGAGTCTTCCTTTTCTGGTGTGTTGGGGTATACAGGGCTGGCTGTGGTGGGAGAGATGGGTTCAGCCGAAGCCAAGTAGTCTTGATTTCTGTTCTTTGTGTTCTTGCCCTTGCCTTTCGCCATCTGGTTATCTCTGGAGTTAGCTGATCTTTCTCTCTCTGACTGTGGCTTTTCTTTCCTTCAAGCTCAGATGTCAATATTCCTGGGAGACCAGTTCTCTCTTCCAGCTGTTCTTCAGACCCTGCATTTGGAACCTGCCTTCCACTGACTCCTCAGCACAAGTGGGTGGGTAGCTTTCTCTCTTAACTACTTGTATATGGAGAGGCCTGTTGGCCCAGGTGAGCTTTCTGGCCACAGGTGGAAGCAGGCAGGCTCTTACCTCCTGTCTTTTCATCAGTCCCTGCACCTGGAGCCCACATTCCGCTGGCTCCTCAGCACAAGTGGGTGGGTAGCTTTCTCTCTTAACTACTTGTATATGGAGAGCAGCTTCGGGTTTCTTTTGGTGACTGGAGAATGGATCCTGTGACACAGGGCTCCATACTTAAATAATACCAGGAGAGAACTGGAATATTATGAGTGGTGAAACACGTTCAAGCACAGGTAAGACCATCACTTCTTTGCAAATTCACTGGACCAAGAAGGACCCTTGCAGAGCCATTAGGACACAGGAAACACGGGATAGATGTGGATGAGATCCTTCTGGTTACTGGTTGCACCCCAGACCTGACATTGCACCAGAGCCCTCCAAACCCAAATTCCTCTCAAGGAGAACTGGTCTTCAAGGAGTATTGACACCTAGGCATAAAGGAAAGACAAACCATCGTCATAGAAAATAAGACCAAATAACACCAGAGATAACCAGATGGTGAAAGGCAAGGGCAAGAACACAAGGAACAGAAACCAAGGCTACTTGGCATCATCAGAACCCAGCTCTCCCACCACAGCAAGTCCTTGATATCTCAACATACCAGAAAAAGAAGACTCAGTCTTAAAATCACATCTCAAGAGGATGATAGATGATTTTAAGAAGGAAATAAATAACTCCCTTCAAGAAATACAAGAGAAGACAGGTAAAAAACTAGAAACCCTTAAAGAGGAAACAGAAAAATCCCTTAAAGAATTACTGGAAAACACAATCAAACAGGCAGAATTACAGGAAAACACAATCTAACAGATGAAGGAAATTAAAAAAGAAACCATCCAGTAATGAAAAACAGAAATAGAAACAATAAAGAAATCCATAAGGAGAGAACTCTGGAGTTAGAAAACCTAGGAAAGAAATCAGGAGTCATAGATGCTAGTATTATCAACAGAATACAAGAGATGGAAGAGATAATCTCAGGTGCAAAAGATACTGAAGAAAACATTGACACAACAGTCAAAGTAAACACAAAATGCAACAAACTCCTAACCTAAAACATCCAGGGTATTCAGGATACAATAAGAAGAGAGAATCTGAGGATAATAGGTATAGAAGGAAATGAAGATTCCCAACTGTAATGACCAGTAAACATCTTAAACAAAATTATAGAAGAAAACGTCCCTAACCTAAAGAAAGAGATGAACATAGATATACAAGAAGCCTACAGAACTACAAATTGACTGGACCAGAAAAAAAATTCCTCACATCACATTATAGTCAAAACATCAAATAAAGAAAATAAGGTAAGCATATTAAAAACAGTAAGGGAAAAATGCAAGTAACATATAAAGGCAGACCTATCAGAATTACACCAGACTTCTCACCAGAGACTATGAAAGCTAGAAGATCCTGGGCATATCTCATACAGACTCTAAGTGAATACAAATGCCAGCTCAGGCTGCTATACCCAGCAAAAGTGTCAATAATAATAGATGGTGAAATGAAAATATTCTATGACAAATCCAAATTTACAAAGTATGCTTCCACAACCCCAGCCCTACAAAAGATTATAAATAGAAAATGCCAACTCAAGGAGAAAAACTGCACCCCCAAAAAAGCAAGAAAGTAATCTTTCAACAAACTTAAAAGAAGATAGTCACACAAATATTTAAATAACATCAAAAATAACAGGAAGCAACAATCACTATTTCTTAATAACTCTTAACATCAATGGACTCAATTCCCTAATAAAAAACAGAGACTGATAGACTGGATCCAAAAACAGGACCCAGCATTTTGCTGCATCAAGCAAATGCACCTCCAAATGAAAGACTAACACTACCTCTGAGTATAGGGCTAGAAAACAATTTTCCAGCAAAATGGCCCCAAGAAACTGGCTGGCGTAGCCATTATAATATCAGGTAAAAATGACTCACAACCAAATGTCATCAAAAAAGATAAGGAAAGACACATTATGCTCACCAAAGTTAAAATCTACCAAGAACTCTCAATTCTCAACATCTATGCTCCGAATGCAAGAGCTTCCACATTCATAAGCTTTACTTATGAATTCTTTAGTCAAGAAGCTTTTCTAAATCTCAAATCACACATTGCAGCTCACACAATAATAATGGAACACTTCAACACTCCCCTCTCATCAATGGACAGATCTTAGAAACACAATCAAAAGAGAGATACAGTGAAACTAAAAGAAGTTATGGACCAAATGAATTTAACAGGTATCTATAGAACACTTTTTCCTGAATCAAAATAATATACTTTTTCTGAGCACCTCATGGTAACTTCTCCAAAGCTGATCAAATAATTGGTCACAAAACAAATTTCAACATACATAGGAAGATTAAAATAATCCTGTGCCTCCTATAAGATCACTACAGAATAAGGCATACATTCAATGGCAACAACAACAACAGAAATCCCACATACACATGGAAGATGAACAATGCTCTACTCAATTATAATTTAGTCAAGGAAGAAATAAAGAAATTAAAGTATTCCTAGAATTTAATGAAAATGAAAGTATAACATACCCGAAGCTATGGCATATGATGAAAGAAGTGTTAAGAGGAAAACTAATAGCTCTGAATGCCTCCAAAAAGAAACTGGAGAGAGCATACACTAGCAGCTTAACAGCACACCAGAAAGCTCTAGAACAAACAGAAGCTAATACACCCAAGAGGAATAGAAGGCAGGAAATAATCAAATTAATTGCTGAAATCAACCAAGTAGACAATAAAAGAACTATACAAAGAATCAACAAAACCAGGAGCTGGTTTTTTGAGAAAATCAACAAGATAATTCCTTAGCCAGAATAATCAGAGGGCACAGAGATAATATGCAAATTAACAAAATTAGAAATGAAAAGGGAGATATAACAACAGATTCTAAGGAAATTCAAAAAATCAACACATCCTATGACAAAAACCTATATGCAACAAAATTGGAAAATCTGGATGAAATGGACAAGTTTCTAGACAGATACCAAATACCAAAGTTAAGTCAGAATCAGATAAACCGTCTAAACAGTTCCATAACCCCTAAAGAAATAGAAGCAGTCATTAAAAGTCTTAAAACCAAAAGAAGCCCAGGACTAGATGGGTTCAGAGCAGAAATCTATCAGACCTTCAAAGAATACCTAATACCAATACTCTTCAATCTATCCC
>JADRCH010004448.1:0-21266 GCA_019843965.1 Rhynchomys soricoides
AAAACATACTTTACTTTTCAGAGAAGTTTTATTTTATTTTAAATATGTTTTTACTTGAAAGTTGATTTTTTAATGTAATATTTTCTTAATCCGGTTTGCTCATCTTTTCACTTCTAGATCCTCTCCACTTCCCACACCAATCCACATCCACACTGTTTTGTCCTTTCTATTTAGGATACAAACAGACATCTCCGGTAAATATTCCTTGTTCCTCCATAACTTCCTACCCACTCAACTTCGTGTTATTTCTCTCTCTCCCCAAGCAACAACAACAGCAACAACAAACACCAAAACACAAAGGTAAAATAAAATCAAACAAGCAAGCAAATAAAATCCCAATAAGACAAAAATTACTCCCCCCAAAACAAGCAAACAAACACAAACAAAACTACATACCCAAAAAAACTCCAAGCCAGTAAGAAAATATGAAGTGTGTTTTGTGTTGGTCAACTACAAGCTTACTAACTAGTGGGTTTCCTTTAGGTCATGTATACATCCTTAGTTTTGATTATTCTCTCCTGTCCCTTATTTTCTAGTACTCATCCACCTGTGTGCTTGAATCCTCAGAATCACCCTCTGCCTTCACATCATGTATTTATCATTTTTGCTAATTGCTAATTTGTTTTTAGAAATACAAATTTTAAGAAATATATTCATAATTTTGTGTTTGTCTTTTAATAATTTTCCTAGGCAGTCATGCTATGTTGTTTTCTAAATATAATTTAAATATAAAATTTCTTTTTTATTATTTTGTTGTTATTTTGTGATAGGAATTCATCTCACCCAGGCTGTCCTTGATCTCCTGATTCTCATGTCTCCATCTTTCAGGTATTGGGACTAAAGGCAGGCGTTTCTGACCTGTCTTTTATGTCTTGAAAGATGTCAGTCATACTTATTTTACATGTGTTAGTTGATAATCCTATTGTCCGTTCTTTTGTGGGTTTAATGTACTGTTTCTGTTGTCGTTTGTTCATGATGTCATTTTCTCTTTTAAAAAATTTATTTAGCTTTATTTTATATTTATTGGTGTGAGGTTCCCTGGAACTGGAGTTAGAACAGTTGTGAGCTGCCATGTAGGTGCTGGGAATTGAATCTGAGTCTCCCATGATGTCACTTTCCTTATGGCATTCACTGGGTTTCTTCTCCAGCAGCTTAAGAAATTGTCTGAGGCATGGTACCCACAGTGATAACTTTCTCAGGAATCTTTCATTCAGTGCCTGGGAACATGGCAGGTCTAGCCTACTTCCATTCTAAATGTGGCCCTGTCAGTGTGGACAGCTAGATTTCAAACCTTCAGGAAAATATTTTCATCTCTCTCCTCGAAGGACACTCTTAAGCAATCTATCACAGAAGTG
Source organism: Rhynchomys soricoides (assembly GCA_019843965.1). NCBI lineage: Eukaryota > Metazoa > Chordata > Mammalia > Rodentia > Muridae > Rhynchomys > Rhynchomys soricoides. The sequence continues at coordinate 1,356 of JADRCH010004448.1, forward strand.
GCCAGAGAAGAGACAGCCATACAAGATTTACTAATATGCTTTAATCACAGGCATTATCACTACTGTTATTAATTTTGTTTTTTGTATATAAAATATCATTTCAAACAGACTGTCCCTAGTCTTCCTGGCTCTATCTTCCAAGCACTGGGATTTCTGGTATTTGCCATTGTGATTGGCCACAGAGTTAATGAATTTGCTTATAGCCTTCAGCAGCATATAGAGACAGAGATGGGCTTGTGGTAATATGTAGAGTGAGGTGCCAGCAACTCAGAGGATATGCCTGCATCCAGGATAAGAGATCTTTGTGGACCTTGGCTATGCTGCAGAACAGTTCTCTGATGATGGCGTCTTGCTAGGACCAGACCTGAGACTTCAGTAGAGAAGTCTGGTAGGCAGAAGGATTCTGTGGCTACCATAAGCATTTTCTCCAATGGGAAGATGGCTTGTCCATTTGTTAAAATGACAACTTCTAATGAGTGAGCAGCTGTGAGCCTAACTTGTGTTTCTTGTGTACAGGTCTAGGTGAGCATCCATATGGGAGTTAAAAGCTCCTGATGCAGGATATGTGCTTCATGTGTATCTGTCAATAGTACCTGTTGGATCCATTTTATCATTGCTTATGTTCAACATATATCCTTTCTTGATGGTACCAATAAGGATATCTCATGGACACCTAATGTGTGTATACTCCTTCCTACTGTACCCTATCTCTTCTGTCTATTATCCATGGTCCATATAGTTTCATTTCTTGTTCTTTTCTTTTCCTCCAGTAAATTTAAAGACTTTGTTTCTCCCTGGTTTGAATTAAAGTTTAAAGACAGGTAATTATTTATTAAAGTTTTATCCATTTGTGATTTCAGCCCCATAGAGTTTGGCAGATTTTATTCTCTGTCTGATAGTCTTTGACATAGATTCTTATTATGCTAGATTGCTTCAAAGTCACTGTATTTTACAAAATCTTGTACTTCTTATCATCTTGGATTCATCATTTTATATATCACTGTTCATCTTGCTCTGACTATTAGGAATAAGATTGGCTGCCAGGCTCTAGTGATCTTTTGGAGTTTCAGCTCTAATTAAACCTTATCTGCTTCCTGACTATTCATATGTGTATTGAGTGATAGATGTTTTAATTATTAGTTAATATTTAATCAGGGCCTTGCTCTATAACCTGTTATAATTCTCCTAATTCAGTCTCCCAAATGGTGAGGCATTGCCTTTCCTAGTGTTTTATTTTTTTAGTCAACATTTTAAATTATGTTTTCCCAAGAATGTTGTTTGGGTACTTAAAACAGCATCCTGAAGAGAATTCAGTTGTGCTGCATGCAGGGAAATCAGTCAATCACCATGTTTCAGTGAACCTCCATTGTTTCTGGTGGAAGGGGAGCAAGAACCACAGCAGCAGTCACAAACCTTCTTCTGTGACTCTATTACAATCCTCACCTTTCTCCTTAAAAGGGAGTCACATGAGATCTTGTCCTGTGTGCCACATAACTTATTTCTTCTTCTCAACTGTCTTTTTTTTTTCAAAGAATATCAGAGGAAACCAACTTCAATAAAAATTATCCCATAGAAATACTGAAAATTAAATTAACTTGCTAATGAAAAATCATCAGTTCAGAGTATATGAGAAGTTGACTTTTGATCAAAAGACCATTTTTATTTTTCATTTATATTTCATTTAATTTTTGTGTCATGTACACACATGTGCATGTGCATGTGCATTTTAGAGCACAAATGCAGCTAGAGAGAAACTGAGGGAATTATTTCTGTACTACTTTGTGGGGTCTGAAGTCTGAACTCAGGTTGTCAGGTTTGGTGAGCCATGTTACTGGCCCAAGATCTTTTTTATGAGTTTAGAAAAAAATTATAATTTTTTTTTATTGTTAAACTTATGATTAAGTCTATATTGTATACATTTTGGTCAATAATCATTATTTTAAAAATCTTGGCCTAAATCAATATAAGTTTCAAACTTTAAAAACTATTTATTATAATTTTTGTTGTATGGTGATTTTTAAAATTATTTTATTTATTAACTTTCTAGTCGTAGCCCCCACCCCTGTTCCCCTACCACAGTTCCTCATCCTATACCTCCTCCCCCTTGCGACCAAGAGGGTGCTCATCCCCCTCTGGCATCCCTCTTCCCTGGGGCCTTAAGTATCAGCTTCATCAATCCTTCCCATAATTCAACCATATGGATGCCCAACTTCAGTCCAATGGTTGTGTGGTGGGTGTCAATATCTGCATCTGTCTCAGTCAGCAGCTGGTAGGGCCTCTCAGAGGATAGCCATTCCAGGATCCTGTCTGTAAGCACTTCATACCATGAGTAATAATGTCAGACCTGTATGTCCCCTGCCCCAATGAGATGGATCCCAAGTTGAGCCAGTCACTAGATCACCTTTCCTTCAGTCTCTTCTCTATTTTTGTCCCTACAGTTCTTTTAGAAAGGAACATTTTGGGTCAGAAATTTTGACTGTGGGTTGGTAAACCTATCCCTCCACCCGAGGCCCTGTCTATCTACCAAAATGGATTATTCAAGGTCCCTTTCCCCATTGTTGGACATTTTGGCTAAGGTCATCCCCATTGATCCCTGAGAGTCTCTAACCTCCAAGGTCTCTGGTACTTTTCAGAGAGTCTTCTCACCTCCCACATCTAGCTTCCTTATTACATAAAACAAGAGGCAGTGAATTTTTCAATTTCACAGATATAATGATGAACGAGATAAAACCCACTCCTGTATCTGTAAGAGAGTAGATAAATTCCCTGATTCAGTGTGATGAGTGAAGGAAAGGTAAAAGTAGAAAATGTTCTCATATTTGTTGATTTCCTGTGATGATTTGTGACTACTTAGTGGCCAAATGTTTTAACCACAGGTCTTAATCCACCGTGCAAATAGGGTGATGAGCTGGAAAGGGAAGAAATAGTTTTTCTTGAAATTTGTCTTAACATAGCAAAAGCCATCTTTCTTCCTGGTACATAGAGCAGCTTTGTTTGTAGAATGGATGCCTTTTCTCCGTGCCTTGAGGGATCACTCTCTATTTCCCAAATGACACAAAAGGAAATACATAATCCTGATAAATAGCACACACACTGTCATCACTAGGACAAACCATTTCAATATCTTATGGATCTGAAAGCACAATTAAGAACAAGGATGTAGTTGTGGGTTTCTATTTGTTCGTTGGTTGGTTAGTGCTTGTTACTTTTTGTATATAGTAGAATTTATACTTTTAGAATGCATTTATTTGCTGTAAAATATATGTTTAGAATTGATTAATAGTTGCCTGACTAGGTCAAGAAACTCATACATATTTCCATAATCTACATGTGTAGATTCATTCATTCACTGTCTATCTCTCTTGGATTCATTTGATGATGAAAGTTGAAATCCCATAGATATAGTAATATTCACTGCAAACAGCTGCATGTGATAGCTGAAGACTTACAATTTTATAATTACATGAGTTTAGGGCTAGCTTAGGCTTCACAATATGTTTGACATCACTGTGTGCTACAGAGTGAGACTCTGTCTTATGAAGTCTAATAATAATAATAATGATAATAATACTAAGCTGTCTATAAATACTTTCTAGGGTGAGGCAGTTTCTTTTATAGCATCAAATTAAACCTGAAAAAAATTCAGTATGGATATAGTACTATGTTTTTATTCATAACCCATAGTCATAGTTGTCAGTTTTCTGGATCATGTCACTGTAGATATTTCTTCATATTCAGGATCATTCAGTGCATTCACTTGTAATGACCTTTAGTTCTGAAACAGTGTGGCTCATTGTTTGTTTGATAATTAAGTATAAAATTTTAAGTCTTGAAGTTGGAATCTGCATGTAAATGCACCTACTGCAAGTCATGAGAAATTTGAGTTTTAACAAATATGTGCATTTTTTCTAGCACCATTCTGTAAACTATGTTCATGTAAACATGGCAGAAGTCACAGGAGAAAGGGGAATCTTAATTGAGAATGTGCCTCAATAAGATATGGCTCTAAGTAAGCCTGTAGGGCATTTTCTTATTTAATGGCTGCCATAGGAAGGTCTGGCTTATTGTAGGTATAACCCCTGGGATGGTGGTGTTGGGTGTGCCAAGAAAGTAGGCTAAAAAATTTTGGGGAGCAGTGCAGTAAGCTGCTCTCCACATCAGATGTGCCCTCAAGCTCATGCCCTGTTTGATTCCTGCCTTGAATTTTTTCAATGATATACAATGATGTGGAAGTTTAAACAAAATAAATTATTTCCTGCTCCAAGTTCTTTTCATCATGGTGTTTCATCACAGCAATAGAAACCATCAAACTAAAACAGAACAATGTTGGTACCTTCCAAAGTTCTTTTCTTCACCTTGCATTTGGCTGCCTGCAAGCAAACATGTGATTGCTGTCTTATACTATAAATTAGGTTGGCCTAGTGCAGAGTGTCATATATACTATGCACAGATTCATAATTGGCTCCATATTTCTCTGTATCTTTCACTATTATTGTTGCCACTATGATGTTTTAATTAGTGCAAGTTCCTCCTCCTGCATAATGATCAAAACACAAAAATCTACAGAACAAAGAAAGAGCATTAAGAGAAGCAAGGGGAAAGGGCAGATAACATACAAAAGGCGGACCTATCAGAATTACAACTTATTTCTGAACAAAGGCTCTCAAAACTAGAAGGACCTGGACAGATATGATGCAATCTCTAAAAGTCCACAGAGCCCAATATATACTGTAATACCCAGCAAAACTCTCAGTTACCATAGATGGAGAAAACAAGATATTTCAAGACAAATCCAAATTCAGAATATCTATCCAGAAATCCAGCCTTACAGAAAATACTAGAAGGAAAACTCCAACACAAAGTGGATAACTACATCCAAAAAACACAGGAAATAAGTAACTTTATAGTTGCAAAAACAATGGAAGGACACACACACAAACACACACACACACACACTAACACCACTAGCATCAAAATAAGAAGAAATAACTATCACTAGTCATTAATATCTCTCAATATCAATGGACTCAATTCCCCAATAAGATGACACAGGCTAAGAGAATGGATGCAAAAACATGATCTGTTATTGTGCTGCACACAAGCAACACACCTCAGAAATAAAGTTAGACAGTACCTCAGAGTAAATATCTGGAAAAAGTATTCTAAGCTAACGGACCCAAGAACCAAGCTGCAGTAGTCATTCTAATACCTAATAAAAAGACTTTCAGCCAAGATTAACCGAAAGAGACATGGAACAATGCTTCATCCCACTCAAAGGAAAATTCTAACAAGATGATATCTCAATTCTGAACAACTATACCCAAACCCAAGGGCACCTGCACCCACATTTGAAAAATAAACATTGCTAAAGTTTAAATCCTACATCAAACTGCAAACACTAATAGTAGGGGACTTTAACACCAGACTCTCACTGCTTGATAGGTCATCCAGACAAAAGCTAAACAGAGAAATAATAAAATTAACAGACTTTATAAATGAAATGGACCTAACAGAGAACTATAGAATATTTCGCCAAACATAAAACAAAATGCCTTTTTCTCAGCACTTCATAGATCCTTCTCCAAAAATGACCATATAGTCAGTCACAAAGCAAGACTCAACAGATACAAGAAAATTGAAATAGCACTTTATGTCTCAACAGACCACCATGAATTAAAGCTGAACTTCAACAGCAGAAACATCAGAAAGCCTACACACTGATGATAATTTTTTAAATTTTTTTTTCATATTTTATTTACATTTCAAATGTTTCCTCCTTTTCAGATCTCTCCTTTGGAACCTCCCCATTCCCTCCACCCTCCCCCTGCCACTATGGGTATATTCTCCAACCCACTCATCCCCCCCCCACCCCTGCACTCTCATCTTCCCTCCTTGTCATTCTCCTATATTGGGGGATCTAACACCATCAAGCCCAAGGGCCTCTCCTTCCCCGATCGATAACAAGACCCTCCTCAGCCGCATTTGTGGCCAGCACCATGGGTCCCTCCATATGTATTCTTTGGTTGGTGGATCAGTCTCCAGGAGTATCTGGGAGTCAGGCCAGTTGCCACTGTTGCTACCTCCCTGGGGCTGCACAATCCCTCAGCTCCTTCAGTCCTTTCTCCAAGTCCTCCACCTGGGACCTCACACTCAGCCCTGCTGTTGCTGTGAAGTGACTCTTGGGTATTTCAAGCTTTTGGGCTAGAAACCACTTAACAGTGAGTTCATTCACACCATGTTCATTCTTTTGTGACTGCCTTACCTCACTCAGGATGATATTTTCAAGGTCCATCCATTTGTCTGCAAATTTCATGAAGTCATTGTTTTTAATAGCTGAGTAGTATTCCATTGTGTAAATGTACCACATTTTCTGTATCCATTCCTCTGTGGACAGACATCTGGGTTGTTTCCAGCTTCTGGCTATTATAAATATGGCTGCTATGAACATAGTGGAACATGTGTCTTTATTACATGTTGGCGCATCTTCTGGGTATATGCCCAGGAGTGGAATAGCTGGGTCCTCAGGTAGTATTATGTTAATTTTTCTGAGGGTCCACCAAACTGATTTACAGAGAGGTTGTATCAGCTTGCATTTCTACCAGCAATGGAGGCGTGTTTCTCTTTCTCCACATCCTTGCCAACATCTGCTGTCACCTGAGTATTTGATCTTAGCCATTCTGACTGGTGTGAGGAGAAATCTGAGGGTTGTTTTGATTTGCATTTCCCTGATGACTAAGGATGTTGAACATTTCTTTAGGTGCTTCTCGGCCGTTAGAGTTTCCTCAGCTGAGAATTCTCTGTTTAGCTCTCTAACCCATTTTTTGATAGGGTTATTTGGATCTCTGGAGTCTAGCTTCTTGAGTTCTTTGTATACATTGGATATTAGCCCTCTATTGGATGTAGGATTGGTAAAGATCTTTTCCCAATCCATAGGTTGCCGTTTTGTCCTATTTACAGTGTGCTTTGCCTTACAGAAGCTTTGTAATTTAATGAGGTAACATCTGTCAATTCTTGATCTTAGAGCACAAGCCATTGGTGTTCTATACAGGAACAATTCCCCTGTGCCTAACTGTTCAAGATTCTTCCCCACTTTTTCTTCTATTAGATTCAGTGTATCTGGTTTTATGTGAAGGTTCTTGATCCACTTGGACTTGAGCTTTGTACAGGGAGATAGGAATGGATCAATTCGCAATCTTCTAAATGTAGACCGTCAGTTGAACCAGCACCATTTGTTGAAGATGCTGTCTTTTTTCTACTGGGTGGTTTTAGCTCCTTTGTCGAAGATCAAGTGACCATAAGTGTGTGGGTTCATTTCTGGGTCTTCGATTCTATTCCATTGATCTACCTGCCTGTCATTGTACCAATACCATGCAGTTTTTATCACTACTGCTGTGTAGTACAGCTTGAGGTCAGGGAGGCTGATTCCCCGAGAAGTCCTTTTATTGTTGAGAATAGTTTTTACTAACCTGGGTTTTTTGTTATTCAATATGAATTTGAGAATTGCTCTTTCTAAGTCTATGAAGAATTGAGTTGGGATTTTGATGGGGATAGCATTTAATCTGTAGATTGCTTTTGGCAGGATGGCCATTTTAATTATATTAATCCTGCTGATCCATGAACATGGGAGATCTTTCCATCTTCTGAGGTCTTCTTCGATTTCTTTCTTCAGAGACTTGAAGTTCTTGTCATACAGATCTTTCACTTGTTTGGTTAGAGTCACACCAAGATATTTTATATTGTTTGTGACAACTGTGAAGGGTGTTATTTCCCTAATTTCTTCCTCAGCCTGTTTATCCTTCGAGTATAGGAAGGCTACTGTTTTGCTTTGAGTTAATTTTGTATCCAGTCACTTTGTTGAAGTTGTTTATCAGCTGTAGCAGATCTCTGGTGGAGTTTTTCGGGTCACTTAAGTATACCATCATATCATCTGCAAATAGTGATATTTTGATTTCTTCCTTTCCAAATTGTATCCCTTTGACTTCCTATTGTTGTCTAATGGCTCTAGCTAGAACTTCCAGTACTATATTGAATAGACAGGGAGAGAGAAGGTAGCCTTGCCTAGTCCCTGATTTTAGTAGGAAGGCTTCGAGTTTCTCTCTATTTAGTTTGATGTTGGCTACTGGTTTGCTGTATATTGATTTTATTATGTTTAGGTATGCTCCTTGAATTCCTGATCTTTCCAGGACTTTTATCATGAAGGGATGTTGAACTTTGTCAAATGCTTTTTCAGCATCTAACGAAATGACCATGTGGTTTTTTTTCTTTGAGTTTGTTTATGTAGTGGATTACATTGATGAATTTCTGGGTATTGAACCATCCCTGCATCCCTGGGATGAAGCCTACTTGATCATGGTGAATGATCATTGTGATGTGTTTTTGGATTCAGTTTGTGAGAATTTTACTGAGTATTTTTGCATCGATATTCATAAGGGAAATTGGTCTGAAGTTTTCTTTTATTGTTGGGTCTTTGTGGGGCTTTAGTATCAGTGTAACTGTGGCCTGATAGAATGAATTGGGTAGTATTCCTTCCGTTTCTATTTTGTGGAATAGACTGAAGAGTATTGGTATTAGGTCTTCTTTGAAGGTCAGATAGAATTCTGCGCTGAACCCATTTGGTCCTGGACTTTTTTTTGGTTGGGTGACTGTAAATGACTGCTTCTATTTCTTTGGGGGTTATGAGACTGTTTAGATCCTGCTTTAACTTTGGTAATTGGTATCTGTCTAGAAACTTGTCCATTTTCTCCAGATTTCCCAATTTTGTTGCGAATAGGCTTTAGTAGTAGGATCTGATGATTTTTTTAATTTTCTCAGAGTCTGTTGTTATATCTCCGTTTTCATTTCTAATTTTGTTAATTTGGATACTGCCTTTGTGCCCTCTGGTTAGTCTGGCTAAGGGTTTATCTATCTTGTGGATTTTCTCAACGAACCAGCTCTTGGTTTTGTTGATTCTTTGTATAGTTCTTTTAGTTTCCACTTGGTTGATTTTAGCCCTTAATTTGATTATTTCCTGCCTTCTACTCCTCTTAGGTGTATTAGCTTCTTTTTGTTCTAGAACTTTCAGATGTGCTGTTAAGCTGTTAGTGTATGCTTTCTCCAGTTTCTTTTTGGAGGCATTCAGAGCTATGATTTTTTCTCTTAACACTGCTTTCATTGTGTCCTATAGGTTTGGGTAACTTGTACTTTCATTTTCTTTAAATTCTAGGAAGTCTTTAATTTCCTTCTTTATTTCGTCCTTGACCAAGTTATCATTGAGCAGAGCATTGTTCATCTTCCATTTGTATGTGGGCTTTCTGTTGTTGATGTTTCCATTGAAGACCAACCTTAATCCGTAGTGATCTGATAGGAGGCATGGGATTATTTCAATCTTCTTATATCTGTTGAGGTTTGTTTTGTGACCAATTATGTGGTCAATTTTGGAGAAGGTACCATGAGGTGCTGAGAAGAAGGTATATTCTTTTGATGTAAGATGAAATGTTCTATAGATATCTGTTAAACCCTTTTGGTTCATAGCATCTGTTAGTTTCACCGTGTCTCTGTTTAGTTTAAGTTTCCAAGATCTGTCCATTGTTGATAGTGGGGTGTTGAAATCTCCCACTATTATTGTGTGAGGTGCAATGTGCGCTTTGAACTTTAGTAGAGTTTCTTTTATGAAAGTGGGAGCTCTTGCATTTGGGGCATAGATGTTCAGAATTGAGAGTTCTTCTTGGTAGATTTTTAGTTTGATGAAGTGTCCTTCATCATCCTTTTTGATGACTTTTGGTTGAAAGTCAATTTTCTCTGATATTAGAATCGCTACTCCAGCCTGATTCTTGGGGCCATTTGCCTGAAAATTATTTTCCAGCCCTTTGCTCTGAGGTAGTGCTTGTCTTTAACATGGAGGTGTGTTTCCTGGATGCAACAAAATGCTGGATCCTGTTTATGGATCCAGTCTTTCAGTCTATGTCTTTATTAGGGAGTTGATGCCATTGATGTTAAGAGATATTAAAGAATAATGATTATTATTTCCTGTTATTTTTGTTGTTGTTATATTATTGATGTGGCTATCTTCTTTTGAGTTTGTTGAAAGATTACTTTCTTACTTTTCTTGAGTGTAGTTTCCCTCCTTGAGTTGGCGTTTTCCATGTATTATTCTTTGTAGGGCTGTGTTGTAGAAACATACTGTGCAAATTTGGATTTGTCGTAGAATATTTTGGTTTTACCATCTATGATTATTGGAGTTTTGCTGTGTATAGCATCCTGGGCTGGCATTTCTGTTCTTTTAGAGTCTGTATGAGATCTGCCCAGGATCTTCTAGCTTTCATAGTCTCTGGTGAGAAGTCTGGTGTAATTCTGATAGGTCTGCCTTTATATGTTACTTGCCCCTTTTCCCTTACTGCTTTTAATATTCTTTCTTTGTTTGTGTATTTGATGTTTTGACTATAATGTGACGGGAGGAATTTCTTTTCTGGTCCAGTCTATTTGGTGTTCTGTAGGCTTCTTGTATATTTATGTTCATCTCTTTCTTTAGGTTAGGGAAGTTTCCTTCTATAATTTTGTTGAAGATATTTACTGGTCCTTTAAGTTGGGAGTCTTCACTCTCTTCTATACCTATTATCCTTAGGTTCTGTCTTCTCATTGTATCCTGGATATCTTGGATGTTTTGGGTTAGGAGCCTTTTGGATTTTGTGTTTTCTTTGACTGTTGTGTCCATGTTTTCTATGGTATCTTCCACACCTGAGATTCTCTCTTCCATCTCCTATATTCTGTTGGTGATGCTTGCATCTATGACTCCTGATTTCTTTCCTATGTTCTCCAGCTCCAGGGGTGTCTCCCTTTGTGATTTCTTTATTGTTTCTATTTCTGTTTTTAAATCCTGAATGGTTTTGTTCATTTGTTTGATTGTGTTTTCCTGTAATTCTTCAAGGGATTTTTGTTTGTCCTTTTAAGGGCTTCTAGTTGTTTACCTGGGTTCTCTTGTATTTCTTTAAAGGACTTATTTATTTCCTTCTTAAAATCTTCTATCATCCAATTGATAAGTGATTTTGAGTCTGAGTCTTCCTTTTCTGGTGTGTTGGGGTATCCAGGGCTGGCTGTGGTGGGAGAACTGGGTTCTGATGAAGCCAGGTCATCTTGGTTTCTATTCCTTGTGTTCTTGCCCTTGCCTTTCGCCATCTGGTTATCTCTGGCATTAGCTGGTCTTTCTCTCTCTGACTGTGGCTTATCTTTCCTTGAAGCCCAGATGTCAATATTCCTGGCAGACCAGTTCTCTCTCCCGGCTGTTCTTCAAACCCTGTGTCTGGAGTCCTCCTGTTGCTGGCTTTTCCACACAAGTGGGCAGCTCGCTTTCTTCCTGTGCTGTTTGTCTATGGTGGCCTGGTGGCCTAGGCAGAGGTCTCCTGCCATAGGTGGAAACCTGCCAGCTTTTCCTCAGACCCTGTGTCTGGAGCCCTCTTTCAGCTCTCTCTCCCACTCAAGTGGGCCGTTTGCTTTCTCCCTGTGCTGTTTGTCTATGGAGGCCTGGTGGCCCAGGCAGGAGTCTCTGGCCACAGGTGGAAGCAGGGAGGCTCTTACCTCCTGGCTTTTCCTCAGTCCCTGCGTCTGGAGCCCTCCTTCTGCTGGCCCACACTGATGATAATTGAACAACTCTCTTCTCAATGATCTCTGTGTTAAAAAAAGAAAAGAAGCAAGACATTAAAGAATTCCTAAAATTAAATGAAAGTGAATATACCTGAGTTCATGGGACATAATGAAAGTAGTGCTAGAGGAACATTCATAGCACAAGTGCCTCCATAAAGCAATTAGAATGTTCTCTCTCTCTCTTTTTCTTTTTCTTTTTTTTGGTTTGCAGTCTATTTTATTTTTTTCATACTTTATTTACATTTCAAATGTTTCTCCCTTTCCAGATCTCCCCTTTGCAACCTCCCTTTTCCCTCCACCCTCCCCCTGCCACTATGGGGGTATTCCTCTAACCATGTATGGGTGAGAAGTACCTAAAGAAATGTTCAACATCCTAGGTCATCAGGGAAATGCAAATGAAAACAACCCTGAGATTCCACCTCACACAAGTCAGAATGGCTAAGATCAAAAACTCAGGTGACAGCAGATGTTGGTGAGGATGTGGAGAAAGAGGAAAACACCTCCATTGCTGGTGGGATGGCAAACTGATACAACTTCTCTGGAAATCAGTTTGGTGGACCCTCAGAAAAATTAACATAATATTACCTGGGGACCCAGCTGTACCACTCCTGGGCATATACCCAGAAGATGCTCCAACATGTAATAAAGACACATGTTCCACTATTTTCATAGCAGCCATATTTATAATAGCCAGAAACTGGAAATAACCCAGATGTCCATCAACAGAGGAATGGATACAGAAAATGTGGTACATTTACACAATGGAATACTATTCATCTATTAAGAACAATGACATCATGAAATTGATAGGCAAATGGATGGCACTTGAAAATATCATCCTGAGCAAGGTAACTCAGTCACAAAAGAATGAGTATAGCATGTACTCACTGATAAGTGTTTATTAGCCCAAAAGTTTGAAATACCCAAGAGTCACTTCATAGAATGTTCTCTTACTAGCAAGTTAAAAGTACATCCAAAAGCTCTATAAAAAAAGAAGCAAGCACACTGAAGAGGAGTAGAAGGCAAGAAATAATAAAAATCAGAGCTCAAGTCAATCAGTCACAAACAAAGAAAATCATACAAATAATCAACACAACCAGTTGGTTGTTTGAGAAAATCAACAAGATAGACAAACCCTTAGCCAACCTAACCAAAAGACAGAGATATAGAATCTAAATGACCAAAATAAGATGAGAAAAGAGAGATGTAATAAGAGATACTGAAGAAATTCAAATAATCATTAGGTCTTCAAAGGCATGCACTACATAAAATTGGAAAATCTTACGAAAATGGACAATTTTCTAGACAGATACCACTTACCTGAGTTAAATGGAGATCAGGTCAACTATTTAAACATCACTATAGGTCTACACCTGGAGATGATCCTGTGCCACAATGCTGCATACCCAAAAAAGATTTATTCTATTTGAAATAATTATATTGAAAATAATTTATGTAATGCTATATATTTACATTATGGTCCTGTCCACATTTCTTGGTTCTTTTCCACTTCCCTCACCTTCTCAAATCAATATCCTTTCCTTTTCTCTCTCTTTAGGGTACAAACTAACATTAATAATAATAATAATAATAATAATAATAATAATAATAATGGTGATAATAATAATAATAATGATAAATTACATAAAATAAAAATCTAAATTAAATAAAACAAAGAAATAGAAGAAAAACAAAACTAAGAAAACACTTAAGAAACACAAGTAGTCACAGAGACATACATACTTGCACACACAGAAACCCCACCTCAAAAAAAGTAGAAAGCATAATATAATCAAAAGATCTAAAAGGAAGGAAGAAAAAAAATTCCAGACATTTGCGACCTTGTGAGACAAAGAAATTCCGAATGTGCAATTGGGTGCATTTTAGATCTTCTACTGTAGGGCATTAGGTCTGGCCTTAAATATGGTTTATATACCCAGTGAGACTCTGTAGGAAAACAATATTTTTTTTCCATGACAAATGGTTCTTGTTTCTGAGAGCCAAGATCACCTGATCACAGCTTTTCTGTATCCACCCTTGTGTTTGTCTTTTCTTCATTTGCTCACTGTCCCAGTTAGGTCAATCCCTGCATCCACGTAGAGCGTAGGTGGAGAACTTTTATCAGTTGAGGCTGCCGTGGTTACTGGTAGGCACTCAAAGGAAAACAATGATGACCCCCTCCTCCTTGCATTTATCAATTGACAATAGTTTCCAATCAGCGGATAACGTCCCATGAAACTTTTCTCTAGGCAAGACTGAGTGTTGACAGAATAAAACTTGTGTAGTCTCAGTACTGACAGTTACAAGTGAATAGAGGTACCTTTTAGGTTCCTCTATTCTGAATGCCAGTTCCAGAAGCCATAAGCCATCAAAGAAAAGTCCCAGGGCCAGATGTTGGTCAGAAAGATTCCAGAGGTCCCCAAACCAACATAGGATATTTCCTTTGCCGTTGGTTTCTCACCAGAACAATATTATAAGACTCTATTGCTAAACAACTTGGTTACAGCATATAGAGAATTCAATTTGGAACACACCTAGACGCTTTCTTGCTGCTGGCTTGTGTACAAAGAGACAGAAGGTGACATATAGGCTAAGAAGGGAGAAATCTACTAATATTCTTATGCAGCTATCTACCATGAAGGTGATAATTTCAGCATTCCAGTCAAGATGCACCTCCTTGTGCAATAATAACATGATATAATTGAAGTAAAAATGACTTTCTGATTGTCATGAGGCCAACTACACAGAAGAATTTTCATGTCTGGTTTTGTGAATATGCCCAAAAACCCATGGATTGACAAGTCTTGTTCTCATGTGTGGAACTGGATACTATTATTTAGATAAATTGAAATAGCCTCAAACTACCTTTTCAATATTGAAGTCTATAACCATAGACCAAAGCATTCGTTGTTGCTTGAGGGTTAAATAAGCATCTATATATGGAGACATAATGTTTGTTCTTGCTATATTTATTATCCATTTTCTATAGCTTTGTCTGCTTAGAATATGTGTTTATATGAACATAATTTAGTCTTTGACAGTTCCTGATATCTATTTAATATATTCTGGTCACACTTATTTTCCCAGCCTCTGGTCCCTGACTATACCATTAACCCAATGCCTGTGAAGTCTTCATTCCTCTTTCATGACTTATTTTTGTGGCTTTGTTTTGTTTTTGTTTTTGTGACCCACTGGATTTAACCTTGCTCACTCATGGGTGCAATGTGTGAGGATCCACTGGTGTCACAGTAACTCAGGAATGGCCTTTTCACTGAAGATGGTGACTTCCTCTCCTTCAGAAGCTGCAGAGAGAAAATTGCTTCTTTTGTAGAACTTCCTTTGCAGCCCCATGAGCAGCTTCCATCTATGAATGAGAGTCTATAGGGTTAGTCTTGTACACACTCCACACAAACAACCAAAGATGCTGTAACTTCATGGGTGTCATCTACATGACATCCCTACAAGTGTGTTGTGAGGTTCCCTTTGTTCATTGCTTTGGGTAATATATGTAAATGATGCTTGTATTTATATTTGAATCACATTGTTCTGTATGTTCTTTCTTTCCCTTCTCCTACCCCCGTGTAAATGGTTTTAAATTATTTTGTGAGACAGAGTCTTACACTTGTCCTTAAACTGACCTAGAAGTCATTGTATAGCCTAGGCTTCCCATGAACTCTCTTACATGTTATAATTATGGCTGTGATCCATATAATTCTCTTTAAAAATGTATTTATTCATGTATTTATTTATTTGTTTGTTTGTTTTCCTGAGGCAAGGTCTTCCTTTTGCTGTCCTGAATTCATTATGTTAACCAGATTGATATCAAGCTCACAGAAGTCTGCTTGCCTCTCCCTCCCTAGTGCTTTGATTACAGTATGTGCTGTCATACCCAACCCCTTGTTTTTATGACATGGAGAAAGAACTGGTGTTTAATGCTTATTTGGAGTTTTCAATTCTCAAATTCTTGATTCTCTGTATTTCTCTCCCATTTCCTCCCATATCTGAACTTGCCTACCTTTTTCTCCTTCTCTCTCCTCTCTCCCTCCCATATCCCTCTCTCCGTATACTTCCTGGAAATTATTTTCTTCCCCCTTCTTGGGTTTCATATGGTCTGTGAGTTGTATCATGGGGATTCTGAGCTTATTTTTGGCTAATATCCACTTATCAGTGAGTACATACTGTGTGTGTTCTTTTGTGATTGGATTACCTCACTCAGGGTGATATAAGTCATTCTTGTATTTTTGAAAGTTTAGATTTTGGAATAATTTCTTTTTTATTTACTTAAATTTTAGTTATCAAGTAACGATGTGGCTTGAGGATAGCTTTGGGGAAAGTATTTTATTGGTTAGGCTTTTATTTAATAGAATTGATGCAATTTAGTTATTTCTATCTGTTAATTTGGGTAAATTTATCCTTTAATATATTTGTGCCTTTTGTTAAATTGTTAGATTTCTGCTATTTTTCTAAGTGTGTGTTAATTTCTTAGGAGTGTTCAATTGAAGAGCATACACTTTGTAGATTAAAGAAAACAGTGTTTATTTGCTTACTGTGTGGAGCTTACATTTGGTTTGTTTGTTTGCTTTTGCTTTTGTGAGATCAGGATTCCATAGGCCAACCTAGTTTCAAACTCCTCTACAAAAGAGGATGGATTTGACTTACTGATCCTCCTTCAATGACTTTTTGATTGCCAAGATTACAGGTATGCATCCAAGCTCTACCTGGAAGCCAAATGTGCAGCTGTTAGCTCTGATTTGGACTTGGCCATTGCCATTACTTGAACCAGAGAAGCTGTGATCACCAAGAGAAGACTCTAGGATATCTTTCACACTAGCTTTCCTTGTGGGGAGAGAATAGGGAAGCTAAAGAACACTCATAGGAATAATGGGCCTTGAAGAATCCTTTTGAAGACCACTTTTCAATAATAAGTAACATCAGGGTTTGGAGAAAACTCTTGAGTAATACTTATTTATGTGTTGCCAGTCATACAGCTTTTTTGGGACTGCTCATTCAGCTTAAATGTACTTATTTTCCCCAATTTGTTTGTTGTGCTTTTGGAGACATTTTCTCTCTGTATAGCACTGTTTTCCTTATGACTTGCTATGCAGAAAAGTGAGAGTGCACAGTTCCTTTGGGTCCAGAAGGTCATTGGTGAGTTTCAGATGTCAGACACTACTACAGAATATGGATTGATATGACTGGATTTGGGTTTTACTTAGAAATAATTTTTTTTTCTAGGTCATGCACTTTCCTTCCTCAATTACAAAAGTGTGTCACATAGTTTTTATCAAACTGTAGTCAATATCAAGAACTTTGAATTTCTGAAAACCACTTAGAATTATAAATTATTGGAAATAATTTATTAAAGATGATTAACTTGTAAAATTGTAATATGTCCTACCTATGGGTGCATAGGATTAACATAGTGAAACAGCTATCTTACCAAAATCAGTCTACAAATTCAATACAATTCACATCAAAATTCCAACACAATTCTTTACAGACCTTGAAGGAGTAATCCTCAACTTCATATGGAAAAATAAAAAACCCTTAAATTACAGGATAGCTAAAATATTCCTGTCCAGTAAAAGAACTTCTGGAGGCTTCACCAAAGCTGAATTCAAACTGCAATACAGAGCAATAGAAATAAAATCTGCATGTTATTGGTACAGAAACAGATAGGATGATCAGTGGAATCAAATCAAAGACACATAATTAAACCCACATACCTACAGACACTTAATTTTTTACAAAGAAGGCAAAACCATACAATGAAAATGGGAGAGCATCTTCAACAAAAATGGTTATGGTTTAACTAGATATCTGCAAGTGGAAGAAAGAAAATAGATCCATGTTCATCACTCTGCACAAATCACAAGTTCAAGTGGATCAATGTAAAACCAGATACACAAAATTTAAAAGACCAGAGAGGTAAGGATAGCCTGAACTTATTGGTACAAGAAACAACATCCTGAAGAGAACACCCATAGCTCATGTACCAAAATCAACAATTAATAAATGGGACCTAATAAAACTGAAAAACCCTTTAAGGCAAAAGACACTGTTAATAGGACAAAACAACAGCCTAGAGATTGGGAAAAGATCTTCACCAACCCTACATTTGACAGAGGGCTAATATCCAAAATATATAAAGAAATCAAGAAGTTAGACACTCACAATCCAAACAACCCAATTAAAATTGGAGTAGAGAGATAAACAGAGAATTCTAAGCAGATGAATCTGGAATGGCTGAGAAACATTTAAAGAAATGTTTAACAACCCTAGACATCTGGGGAATGCAAGTCTCTACTCTAAGATTCCTTATACCCATCAAACTGGCTAAGATCAAATGTTAAGGGACAGCACATGCTGGCAAGGATGTGGAGCATGAGGAACACTCCTCCAGTGGAAGCTGGAATGCAAATTTGTACAATCACTCAGGAAATCAGTTTGGCAATTTTTCAGGAAATTGGGAAAACTTCTACTACAAGATCTAGCTATACCACTCATGGGCCTACACTTAAAAGATGCTCTACCACATCACAAGAATTCAACTATCTTCATAGCAGATTTATTTGTAACAGCCAGAAACATGAAACAACTTAGATGCACCTCAGCTGAAGAATGGATGAAGAAAATCTGGTATATATCTACACAATGGAATACTATTTAGCTATCAAAAACAAAACACCATGAGATGTGCAGTAAATTAATGGAACTAGAAAATATTATCCAGAGTGAGGTAAGACAAACATGCTATGTACTCACTTACAGGTGGATATTAACCATAAAGTAGAGGATACCCATGCTACAATCCAGAGATTCAAAGAAACTAAGTCACAAGGAGGACTCAAGTGAAGATGCTTGTATTTCACTCGGAAGGGAAAATACACTTCAGAGGTACATGAATGGAGAAAACTAGATGGGAGAGAGTGAGAAGGCTAATGGGGATGGGGGTCTAGTGTGGTGAGAAGATGTAGGAAAGGGCTAGGAGAAAGAAAGGAAATCAGTTGGGGAGCATATCTGGGAATAGCCTGAGACCTTGGATAGGGAAGACATTTGTGTGTTTATGAGGATGACCCTAGTTGAGACTCCTAACAACTGGGGATATGGAAACTGAAGTGGCCATTTCCTGCAGACAGATGAGACTTTCAATGGAGGAAAATGGACATCAGCCTACCCACAACACATTTGACCCAAAGTTTGTCTAGCCTACAATTTGGGCAGGAATAAAGATGGAGCAGAGGTGGAGGGAATGGCCAACCAATGGCTGTCACAACTTGAGACCCAAACCATGGGAAAGAGCCAAACCCTGACATTATTAATGATAGTTATGCTTGCAAACTGGAGCCTAGCAAAAACTGTCTTCTAAGAGTCTTCATCCAGTAGCTGATGGGAACAGATGTAAAATCCCCACAAATATTAGGCAAGGTTCAGGGAGTCTTGTGGAAGTGTGAGGAATAGGAAGTGGGAGTCTGAGGGGTCAAGGATACAGCTAAAACCTACATATTCAACGAACCTGGACCCATGGGGCCTCACACAGACTGAAGCACCAACCAAAAAACATGCAAGGGCTGGATTCAGGACCCCTACACATTTTTTAACAGATGTGCAGCTTGGTTTTTGTATATGCCCCACAAGAATTGGAGTGGATCCTTTTTCTATTCTGTTGCTTAACTTTGGATCTCCTTCCCTAAGGACTGTCTTTTCTAGCCTTAGAGGGAGAGGATTTGTCTGCTGTAGTTGGAGGTGCCAGGGCAGGTTCTTACCCATGGACGGTTTTCCCTTCTCTGAGGAAAAGGGGAAGGGTTAATGGAGGGAGGGGTTTGTGAGGGGGTAAGTGAGAGTTGTGGAGAGAATAGTGAAAATTAAAGAAATTGTTGAAAAAAAAGAAAGAGAAGCCGAGCAGTGGTGGCGCACGCCTTTAATCCTAGCACTTGGGAGGCAGAGACAGGTGGATTTCTGAGTTTGAGCCCAGCCTGGTCTACTGAGTGAGTTCCAGGACAGCCAGGTCTATACAGAGAAACCCTGTCTCGAAAAAACAAAACAAAACAGCAAAAAACAAAACAAACACAAAACAAAAAAGAAAGAAAGAAAGAAAGAGAAGAAGAAAAGTAATAACTAAACCTAAACCATGGAGCAAGCCAGAAAGAGTTTCTCTGTGGTTTCTGCTTTGAGCATTTACCTAAATTTTTGCTCCATATTCCTTCAACATGCAGTCATAACATGTGAAAAGAAATCAACCATTCCCTCAAAAATGCCTTAAGTGTTCAGGATGAGACAGAGACCTAGGATAAT
>JADRCH010004456.1:0-11934 GCA_019843965.1 Rhynchomys soricoides
GCCCTCTGGGATAAATTGATATGGTTTCAACCAAAGAGCCACAGAGCTCAGGTTGCAACACGTAAAATTCACACTTCATCATCAGGTCGTCTGTAGATGTAGGTTTAATTATATTGATAAAGAAACAGAAACACAAGAGAATGACTAAGTCTCCACAGACAACAGGACAGAACTTTAGGACAGTTCCCAGTATGTTCCATGCATTCAGCTTTACCTGAGCTGTTTAAAGGCATATATGTTCCAGTTTGTTGTCCTGCATCTGAACTGTGCCTCAGTTGCTTCATGTTTAGTATATGCATTGTCCCATCAACTGACTGGGCAGGTGGAGAGAAGGAAACAGTGACAAGTTCCCTGTGTTGGCAGAAAGCCAGGCTTCTTGAAGTGAGGTGTGGTGGTCACAGGGCGTCTGTGGGAGCCAAGCACCAAAAAGTGAGTCTGTGGTAGAAATCTAGGGCAGCAGTGACTGTGAACTTTGCAGGTTTCCCCATGAGCCTCGAACTGAGTCAAGAGTAGAGAAAGAGATTTCTCACTAATGTGTCACTGAAAGTTGAACAGGAAATTCTCATACTCTTGAGAAGCTGATTTTGAAATCAGTTTTCTCATCATACACCTTTACAACCTAGAATTCTTTGGGTTCCTGTGGAAGGGACAAAGTGTCTCTAAGTGTGTTGTGCAGAGTGGTCTTTTCCACCTGATTCCCTATTACTGTATATGTATAAGATAAAGGCATTGGTTCAGGAAGACTGGCCATAGAGGTTTGTAAGCCTTGATTTTGTACTAGTATACTGGTTTGTTTTCTCTTCCCTTCCTCCATGTCCTCATTTTTTCTTTCCTAATTTTACTAGAGCTTCAGCATTTGGCTTTTTGTGCCAAGTGTATGCAACATTATAACACACACACACACACACACACACACACCACACCACACACACACACACAGTATCTGTATCTATATCCAACATTATAACACAGAGAGAGTCATATATATTTAGAGAGAGAGACATATCTCAAATTTTAACTATATCATGATGGAAAAATTTTTAACTCATAGGAGTACTATAAATACATACACATATAATGCTGTCTGTTTCTGATATTTCTGAGCAGTGACCATATTTTCAATTTCCTATGGCTGGCACAGAAGATACCACTGCACACTCACGTTTTCAAACTGCTGTGTTTGTGTTTGAGATCTTACAATTCATAATTTATTCAATTTTATTTATAAAGGTGTTTCATATGTGTATAGGTGGTTCTTCTTGTATGTCTCTTTACCGTCCATACTTCATGTTCTTGGAGGCCAGAAAATGGCAGTGGATCCTCTTAGACTGGAGTTACCGAAGAATGTGTACCACTATATGGGTCCTGGGGATTGAACATGGAACTTCTGGATGACCAGACAGTGTTCTTAACCACTGAGATGTGTTCCCAACATCTTTATATTTTATTTCATATTTAAAAATAATAATTTATAAGTCCTTTTGACAAATATGTCACCATGAGGAGGGTTTAAATGAAATCGCCTGTTTTTCACATTACATAATCTTGGCATGGAAGCCTAAACACACTAACAAAACGGTTAGGAGAAAATAAGTAAATTCAGTTAAAACATGAAGGGATTGAATAAAATTTCAGTAGTATTTTATTTAGACATCAGAAACTGAAAAAAAGCACCATTAAAACTAACATCATAAAGAAGGAGGTAACCGTGTTACTGATTATGAATGGGGTTAAAATGATGAGGTTGGGAATACAGAAAAATTAATGAGTGTGTTTGTGGGTGGATATAAAATACACTGACAAGAAGCACAGGGATGTCAAACAAGCAAACAAACAGACAAAACCAAGAAACAAGCAAAAAAGAAAAAAAAAAAAAAAGGCAAGCCAGTTTCCACAGGCTCCATGAAGCCCCTAATCAACTCAACTCAAAGAAAACACTCCTATTTTGAAGGGCTAAGAATCAGCAGTTAAGAGCCCTGGCAGTTCTTCCACAGGACATGTGTTCAATTCCCAACACCCACAGGACAAGTCACAACCATCTGTCACTCCATTTGGAAGTTGGAGTGGGGGGTGGAATCTGATTCTCGTTTCTAGCCTCCAAAGGTACTTTACTCATATAGTATACAGACCAAACATGCAGCTACCCGGACACACAAAATAGTTCATATATAACGCATAATACATAATACATAATACATACATACATAATACATACATACAAACATACATCTTACTACTGCTTTTTTCCCTAGTAAACATTTCAACTTAGTGAGTAGGGTGAAGGTGAACCTTAATTGTTAGGGTGACAAAAAGTAGAATCCCCTCAAAGGGACACTCAATGAGGAATTGTTTATAATAGAGGTGTCTGTTAGCCTACCTAATTCCCGAATCTAGTGGACTAGAATCTAAGTCTGGATTTTTGCCCCACATTGGGCATCAGAGTAATAGGACTTTCATGGACCCTCCAGCGATATAAATAATGACACAGAGTCTTATTAATATTTAAAGCTTAGGTCTTAGCTGGGCATTTCCCAACTATTCCAACCCAACTAAATCTGGTTTATGTCACACTCCATGACCAGGTCAGCCTCTTTCTCCTCTCTGAATGTCCTTCCATCTCTAAGTCCTCTGACAAATCTCTCACCTCTCAATCTTCTCCTACCTTCTCTTTCTCTTTACCCAGAAGTCCCACCTTCTACTTTCTTACCATCAATTGACTGTCAGCTCTTTATTAAAGCAAATCAGAGAATGCCTTAGGCAGGTAAGGAAGGAGCAAATATTTACAAAGATGAGAACAGTGATAAGCCATCAACTCTCTGCTGGTACAGAATTAACAAAGGAATATACAGAGACACACCTTCACATAGTGTGCCCCAACACCTACCAGTAAGAGATTCTGCTAATTGGGCTAATTGGGTTAGAAAATGAGAGTGAAGGGGCAGGTCTTGGATTGAATGAAAAGGGGCAATCTACTTAACACAATTATTCATGCATTAATTCATTGCTTTCTGTTCTTGAGTGTGAAGTAATGCGATTAGGTGCTTCAAGTTTCTTCTGTGTTGAATTTGCAATGATGAACTGTAACCTGGCATTATGAACTGTTAGGCCCTTCTCCTTTAAATTGATTTTGTCAGAGTATTTTTTCACAACAACAGAAATGAAACTAAGACTGCTAGTTGAACCAGTATACATTATACTCAATGTATGTTCAGTTCTGACTCTTTTTTTTTTTTTTTTTTTGCTGTACGTGGTGCTATGCACTGAAGTTATATCAGCTAGTAAAATGCACAAATATATCTCACAGTGAAGGCGATAGTCAGATGATGGTAAACAAGCCAATCCAAATGAGCTAAGGAGATAATACAGTGCCTAAATTAAAGAACATAAATATATGGGTGTTCACACAGCTTGTTACTTATAGCAGAATGAAGGAGAACAGAAGTGTGATTCCGGTGTTTTAAACAGGAAATGAAAGGGGAATAATATTTGTACTATAAGTTGAAACACATGACTCATGATCTATGTGAGCTTATGATATGGAACAGAACCCAGAAGAAAATAAAACAGCTAGTGTGAAATACTGGTGTGAGAAGAATGTAGTGGCTTGAATGAGAATGACTCCCATGAACTCAGATGTTTGAATCTTTGGTGCCTGCCTAGTGGAGCTGTTTTCGAAGGATTTCGAGGTATGGCCTTGTTAGATGAGGCCTTTCATTGGGGGTTGGCTTTGGAATATCTAAAGGCCAAGTCATTCCTAGTTAGCTTTCTGCCTAATGTTTGTGGATCAGATGTAAGCTCTTAGCAACTGCTCCAGCACTATGCCTTCTGCCTGCTACCATCGTCCCAGCCAAGATGGTCATGGATTCTAACCTCGTGGAAATATGAACCCCAAACAAAATTCTTTCCTTAAAAGTTGCCTTGGTTATGGTGTTCTGTTGCAACAAAGTAAAGAAAGCAAAACAAGGAGTGAGCATGCTTGAAAGAATGGCCAAAAATGCTGTAGTCAACCAGATTAGAGAAGAGACTGGGAGACACTGATTGATTGCTTATTAATAAATAAGTCATTGGGGGATATTTAGCAGGGGTATTAAAATAGCTTCTTGTTTTAAGAAGTTGACATAATAATGTTTAGGGGTAGGGATCTTGGGAGAATTTTAGGGAGGATAGGTAGTCCACTCAGGAGTTTCTTGAAGTCATCCAACGAATATACTCTCATGGTTTCATTGCAATTCGATGCATTTGTATTAGTGACATGGAGCTAGAATCTGGACATAGCTTGATAACATGAAAGAGAAGTTACACAATTATAATTATTTTTATCCAGGTGCTGTAATGATGTTATTACTATTGTCTCTGGTGAGGAATATCAAACCTTCCATCTCAGATATGAGCTTGATAAGCTTATTGTGATCTATAGGGTCATTACACAGGCAACTGAATAAATGATCAGGAAGTTCTGATAAGATGATACAAATTTAGCTGCAATGCTTTAGTGATATGGATTGTACTATCAGGTAATAATAGTATTATGAATGGTGTGACCATTGAGTTATGTTAGGTTTGACTTTTTGGACACCCAAATGAGTAAGATATTGTAGTGGTGTAGTGGTATCCTCAAATGATTTCTAAGAAAGATAAAGAGATGGGAGATAACCACAAGATTGTAGTTTACAGTGATAGGAAACATCAAATTACAAAAGAGCAAAATAACAAGTTGAAGGCTGGAAACCTCAGCAATAATAATTTCTATCAGTTGATTTTCCTAATTGTATCTATTAGCTTATGTACACTGGGAAGTGATTTAGAATTTTAGAACACTTCCTTCTGTCTATTCCATGATTTATTATATGTTATATATCATATACTTAGTCTATCATGCAAAATTTGGTTTCTTTAATTTTATTGCTCAGTCTCACAAAACATTAACTCTGTATTTGATATGTAAGATGATAGATTCAAAGGGAAAAATTAATTCATAACAGCATCATCAGTAGCCTTCTATGTTGAAAGTAAGACCAGCACTACTGTCTCATGCCCTTTGCATGTTGGTCTGAGTCATAGAAAACAGGAGATATTGTTATGTCTTGGTACAATGTGTTATACCATAGATTGGGTACATTTAGTCATTTCCCAGAAATTTCATAAATTTAACAGCACTTTCGTCAAAGTTTCCTTAAATCACATGTTAATGTCATATCCAGTTCACACTAAACCTCATCACACTTTGAACTATCCCTTAGAAAATCTTTGAAACCACAGATACAAACTCTATTTTATCAAGCAATATAAATGTAGGTATAAGGCATTGTGAAATCAAGTACAATTTATGTAAATTTAAAGTAAAATGGTATAGAGTAAACAATCCCAAGGAAATAAAGGGAAGAAAAATAAGAAAGAAACAGACTAAAGCAAGATCAGAACTCAGTGGGAAAAGCATTCTATCCCATATTTACATATTCATTAACTGACCTGTGGTCTTATGATGTGGAACTTACTTGACTTGGCAACCCCATCCATTGATGGGGCCATCCACTATTGGGCGGACTTTTCTTGCTGCCTATCATTTCCTCAGCAAATGTTCCACATTCTTGGCATTTCTAACTTCTTGGAGTCTCCACTGTGTGTTCAGCTTCACCCTCATCTTCATTTTTCAGTCTCTTGTGGGATGCCTGTGTAAATCTTGATCTTGTGGTACCTTGTCTGACTGTACTTTGAAACCTTGCTGAAAGCCTCCATGACCCTGTAACTGTTCCATTCTGTATGACTATCAAATGAGGATCACTGAATGATGACACACTCCAATGATAGTTCAAACCATAGTGTGTCCCACTAGGACTACAGGTGCACTGGTGTCTAAGTGTACGGGTTATTTTACATAGACAAGGATTTTGCCAAAGAGCCCATCACCAGGCAGATATGCTGGAACTTTCCTGTCAAAGGAGTCTTTCAAATGAGCCACAGTCTTTATAGCTTTGAGCCTGTGATGGGTTGGATCCAGCTAATTACCCAGATGCACTCAAGGGTATATCCTATTGTTTATAGGCAAAATTCTTATTTTTTTAAAGGCCTTACTTCTTCTAGAAACTGTACCTCACTCACTCCCTGCTTTGCATAGACTGTTGTGAATGGTTTTAATAATTAAAAAAAAAAAAAAACACTCTTCTTTCTTGTATTAAATCTTGCCAGCAGTTTCACCCTCCCTTCATCTCCCCAGCCTCTCCCTTTCCATCCCTTCCCTCTCTCCCAGAACCACTCTTTCCTCCTCCAAGAGAAGAGCAGGCTGTCTAGAGGCATCAACAAAACATTCATAAGAAGGTACAATAAGATCAGGCACATAGCATCACATCAAGGTTGGACAACACAACCCGGTGGGGGAGGGGCAGGGTCCCACACGTAGGCCAAAGAGTAAGTAAGTCCCTTCTCTCACAGTTATGATTTTCACAAGAACACCAACCTGCTCACTCATAACATATTCAGAGGACCTAGGTCAAATCCGTACAGGCTCCCTGATTTGTTCAAGTTCTCATGAGTCCTGGTCAGTTGACTCTGTGAGCTGTGTTCTCCTGGTATGACATTAATCCCTCTGGTTCTTCCCATACTTCCTACGCCTCCTCTGCAGAACTTCCTGAGCTCCTGTGGGACTCTGCATCTGTTCACATGAGTTACTGGATAAAGTCTTTCTTTTCTTTTTGATGATGATTCTGCTTAAGGTTCTGGTCCCAGTGCACTCTGCAGACAGCACAATCTGCAGATAGAAGGCCCTGTGGCTGGGTTGGAGTCCCAATCCATCCACCTGAGGCCCTGCTCAGCCACAGAAGTTGGCCAGCATAGACTTTGCATCCCCTACCACCATGAGTCCCCACTAGGACCACCCTTGCAGACCCCATGAAGTTCTCCATTGCACTGTGTTTTCACCTTGCCCCCAAAATGCTCCCTAAATCCAGTAATTTCTCCCAGTATTTTGTTCCTCCCTCCCCCTCTATATGATCCCTCTTATTCCCAACCCCATTCTCTGCAGGCCACTTGAGAAATCTATGTCCCCTTCCCCAGGAGATCCTCATGTTCCCATTTCCCCAGCTCCAAGTTCTCCTTGTTACTTAGCCTCCCTGGATCTGTGGATTGTAACACGATTAACTTTTATTGTATCTAATATCCCCTTATTAGTGAGTTCATACCGTGTTTGTCTTACTGGATCTGGGTTACCTAACTCAGGATGATTTTTTTCTAGTTCCATGTGTGGATGTATATATGTCCACTTGCCTACAAATTTTATAATGTCATTATTCTTTTTCAATTTTTATTATTTTATTTATTTATGTTCCCATCATTGCCCTCTCAGTTTCCCCCTTCCCACAGTTCCTCATCCCATTCCTCCTCCCTCTTGCTTCCAAGAGGGTGTTCTTCTTCCCAAGCCTCCTTCTTCCCTGGGGCCTTAAGTCTCTCAAGGATTGAGCACATCTTCATCCAATAAGACCTGACCAGGAAGACCTCTGCAATATTTGTGCCAGGAGCCTTGGACTGACCCCTTTATGCTCCTGGTTGGTGGCTCAGTCTCTGGGAGCTCCCTGGTGTCTGGGTAAGTTGAGACTGCTGGTCTTCCTAAGGATGTCATTGTTTTTAATAGATGAATAATACTTCATGTATAAATGTTCCACATTTTCTTTATCCATTCTTCAGTTGAGTGACATCTAGGTTATTTCCAGCTTCTGGATATTATCAAAGCTGCTATGAACATAGTTGAGCAAGTGTCCTTGTGATAGGATGGAGCATCCGTTGGGTATAAGCCCAGGAGTGCTATTGATGTGTCTTGAGGTTAATCAATTCCCAATTTTCTGAGAAATTGGCATATTGATTTTCAAAGTGGATAGGCAAGTTTGTACTCCAACCAGCAGTGGAGAAGTGTTTTTCTTGCTCCACATCCTAGCCAGCAAGAGCCATTAGCTTTCACTTGTGTTTCTGACAGGTGTGAGTGAAGTCTTAAAGCTGTTCTGATTTGTATTTACCTGATGGCTAAGGATGTTGAACATTTCTTTAAATGTTTCTTGGTCATTTGAAATTTCTCTGTTGAGAATTCTCTGATTAGATCTGTACTCCATTTTTTTTTTTAAATTGGATTATTTAAGCTTATTGATGTCTAGTTTCTTGAGTTGTTTATATATTTTGGATATTACCTCTCTGTCAGAGACTTAAAATGGGAGAGGCTATGTCTGATTAACAGAGACTTAGAAAATAGGGAAGCTATGTCTGACTTAACAGTGGTTCTGGGAAAGATGGTATCAGGAATTGATAGGTACCTATCAGGAAAGGTTGATTGGTACAATGAACGTGTCTCTGCAATTTAAAAAGTATTATGACAGGAGAGTGCAATTTGATGACTGGATTTATACCCACAAATAATTAATCTGTCTCTTACCTTGCATAACTATGTAACCTTATTTTCTAGCAGCTGAATTTATGCTCATGTCTACAGGTCATGCCTGGCTAAAGGTTTATTTTTGGCTTGCTAAAGCGGTGCTTTGTAGTGCAAAATAAGGTTAGGGGGAGATTGACTCAGCAGGAGGGGGAAGGAGGAAGGAAAACTCTTGGGGGCTTTTTGTAATGGTGGAGCTTTTTAAATGCTGATGTTATGATTTCTCTTGATAAAATAACCAATGCTGTCACACTCAGTTGAGCAGGATTGTGATTGTATAAATAAAGAGGAGCTATTCCGGGCCACTAGTTTGAAAGTCAGCAGGTGGTCAGTGTCTTCACCTTGCACCAACCATCCCCATCTCAGGGCCTGAAACTTGTTGCTGGAGCTGGTGTCCGGCCTTTAATCATGTTTTCTGGGTTCTTGATTCTGTGATTCTTCTCCTTCTACTCCTATTATTCTTAGGTTAGTCTTTTCATAGTGTCTCAGATTTCTTGGAAGTTTTGTGTTAGACATTTCTTTCAATTCAGCAGTTTGTTTGGTTTTTGTTTTTTTGTTTTTTTTTTTTTTTTTTGTTTTTTTGGACAAATGAACCTATTTCTTCTATTGTGTCTTCAATCCCTGAGATGCTTTCTTCCATCTTTTGTTGTTGATGCTTACATTTGTAGTTCCTGCTTGCTTACCTAGAATTTCCATTTCTAGATTTCTCTCAGTTTACGTTTTCTGTATTACTTCTATATCCACTTTTGGAATCAAACAGTTTCCTTCACCTGTTCATTTTTTTTTCTTTTTTCTTATTGGCTTTCTTGGCATTCTTTAAGGAATTTATTGATTTCTCTAACTTTCGTTTGTTTTTTCCTTGATTTCTTCAAAGGTTTTTTTTTTCATTTCTTTTTTAAGGACCTCTATTATCTTCATAAACTTGGTTTTAAGTTCACTTCCTCGTGCTTCAGCATCATTGAAATATTCAGGCCTTGCTGAATCTCTGGTCTCTGGTCTTGCTGGTCTCTGGTGGTGCCATATTACTACAGTTGTTGATAGTGTTCTTACACTGGCATTTAATTAATTGGGCTTGGGATGATTATAGTAGTTATAGTTCTCTGTGATGATTTCTGAGATTGTGTTTGTTAAATGGGTATTTTGTTCCTTGGTTTCTGTTTCCTCTTTGGTATTCTTGGCTTTGTGGCCTGGATTCTGGCAGCCTGCTTGATCTCTGATTTACTAGGAAATCTCTGATCAGATTGGGGGCTTGACGTCTGATAGCTGACTGAGCAACTGAGGTCTGCCAAAATTGGGGCCAAGGGCCCTCCCACAAGGCAGGTGGTAGGGTAAGAGGTAGGAGGCCTTAGAATGGGAGTTGGGGAACATAGTCTTGGGAGTGGCAGGGGCTTACTCTCCTGTCTTTTGGACTGATTTGGTCTCCAACTAAGCAGATGAAACTTGCCTGAATTTAGTGAATTTTTTTTAAAAAAAATATTTTTTCCATTCTTTTCTGAATGTAGAAATGAGAGAGATGTGGGGTCATGGGAATTTCCATCTAAATTTTCAAAAGAAGGCTTTTGAGGCCAGCCACCATGAGTTAAAGTCAGATTCTTGCAGACATCCTATTCAAAACCAATACCCAAGGCATCACTCAGCTCATAGTGATGTAAGACATGCAGTCTTTAATGTAATGTCTGTTTGTGGTGGGTTAAGAAGTTATGATGTGTTTATTGTTTTCTGAACTTAAATGTGTTAGAGATTGGTTTTTCATTTTGAGTTTGTCTATGTTGGGTGCAAAGAGAATATCTTATGTCTGTATAGATATGCCACCTGTCAATAAAAAAACAAAAAAAAACAAAAAACAAAAAACAAAACAACAAAAAACCCCCCAAAAACCAACCCTGATAGCCTATAGCTTATGCATGAAATAGGAGGTGGGACATTCAAGAGGCAGAAAGGATTCTGGGATAGCTCCCAGCAGGAGATTCACCTAGGAAGATATGACAAGACAGATGCATGGTACCTGAGCACAGGTAACAAACCATATGTTGGACTGTAGATTAGAATAAAAGGGTTAATTTAAATTATGGTCTAGTCAGAGAAGAACCTAGCTATCCAGTGAAGGTATTTGTAAATATATTTTGAGTTTGAGTCTTTTCTCTGGCAGCATGGAGCTGAGAGGAAGAACCAGATCCAACTTCTACATTTGGAATTGTGATTTCCATAAAGAGTTCTTAAATATATCTGAACATGTGCAGGAACCCTGGCATGTACAGGTGGTGTGTAACACTATAAATAGGGAGATGTGAACAAGTATGTGCTCACTCCAGACAGTAAGATGATAAAAGACCAAAGTACAGATATCACCAAACTCTAATTTGGTGAACTAATGAGTTTATTTGAGTTACTTGTTGGAACAGAGATTACTCAAAGGTGGGTCACCAAAGATTTCCTCAGCATGGGTGACAGCTCACAAAAGCCAGAAACATAAAGCACACTGCAAAGCCTGCAGACAGTTCAACAGCCTGGAGAGTGCCCTTTCCAGCTGACTCATTTGGTCTGAGAATGATTCTCAGCATTGTTTACTGCTTATATACTGTTGCAGGGAAGATAGATTGTGTGTTAGTGAATCTAATCAGTTTCAGGAACTTCCTGAAGTTATTTTGATTTGTTTTCTTCCCGTATTAATGAGCTTCCCTGTAGAGTGGATGTTTTAATCTTAGAAGACATTGTTACACAATAACAGGAAAGGTGCAAGAGATAGATGGAAATAGAGATGGTAGATGTAGGAGAAAAGGGAGAAGAAATGAAGGAAAGAATAAAGAAAAGGGGGAAGGAGAGAGAAGAGGATAAAGAAAGTGAAAAGAGGGAGATAGGAGAGATTATCAATGTAGCATGAAATTTCTTTTCCAGATTTTGCTGCAAAACCTGTGAATGTGATGCAGCCATTGAGGCTGAGCACCCTTGAGCTTTCAGTCTCATTCTTGTTGGTATCAGCTGTGTATCAAGCTTCAGTTATTATTTGTTTTATCAGTGCAGAGTTTTAGTCTCCTTGATGTAATAGAGCATTGTAATCTGGATGATTTGTAAGGATAAATGATAAAAATATTTATTTCTCATGGACCTAAATGCTACTTATGAGAGCAGGTGGCAAATCTGGTTGGCTCTAGTGAGAGATTTCCTTAGAGCTGTCCTCATAAATGGGCAAGGTACTCATGAGGCCTTAATTCTCACTGAAGAACTATGGGTTACTAATGTGTGTTAGGGTCAGATGTATCAGTTTCTTCAGTAGTGTGGCTATGGGGAAGTTGCCCATATGTGAGTAAATAATGCAGTGCTTGCTCATGTAAGCAGGCAAAATCAAACTCATGTGTCTTACATATATACAAATGCTAACCAGGAATGAGCTTTGACAACCACAGCTTCAGTGAGTTCATGAGTTCCACAGCCATGCAATGTCCAGAAGTTACTGTTTAAGAACAGTCCTCCATTCTAGCCATGGGCTCTTTTGTTTGATTGCCATATTCTTTTATTTATTTATT
>JADRCH010004556.1:0-11578 GCA_019843965.1 Rhynchomys soricoides
GGTGACAAATTGTGCTGCATACAGGAGGACCAGAGTTTGCTTCTCCATACCAGGTACAGAATTGAGCTCACAGTGGTCTTTGATGGAGGAACCGGGTTCAATCCCTGGCAATCACTAAACTGCTCATATCTACTTATAACTCAAGTTACAGGTGTCAGATGTCCTCATAGAGACATAAATGCAGTAAAGACACCAATGCACATAAAATAAAAATAAGTGAATAATTTTTAAACATATGGTCAGCAACCAAGCACACACAATGCTTTCCCTGAGGTCTCAGTAGAGGCTCACACCAGTTCCTGGTTCATATGAATCCTATGCCATAAGAAGAATACATACATTATACACAAGAGTGTATTCACTGTACTGCACATACTATATATTATATAACATAGGTCTATAGAGAAATATATATATATATATATATATATATATATAACACCGCACAATATATATTAAAAATATATAAGGTATGTCTATAGATATGTAAATAAATTCTACATATATAATATTTACGCTGTAGTATATATACGATATATTATATAATGTGTCTACATATACCTATATACATTATACATATATAAATACACACCATACTACATTTACTATACAATATATAATCTGTGTCTATGTTTAACTATATATATTGCACATATATAATATGCACACTGCACTGTATATACTATTCACTGAGAAGTAAGTTCAGGAAGTTTGAGTTATTCCTTCAGGCACCTGACCCCAAGGGCACCCCACTCTCCCTGGAAGAAACAGGTTAGGGAGCATGTGGACTGGAAGGGAGGGGCTGATTAAGCCCAGGCTACCTCATTCAATAAAGACCAATCAGTTTAAAAGTCACACTGTTCTACAAATCAAATTGTGCCTAATGGCTGCCGATCTAAAACCCATAAAAGCACTCTGAATTGGATGCACACTGTCATTCTCTCCTTCCTTTATGTGAAGAAAGAACACAGCATACTGGAAGAATAATATTCTTACATTTTTCATCGATCCACATCTCCACGTGTTCACTGAGGTGGTCTCTGGTTGTGTGAAGCTCCCCAGAGCCTTACATTTTCCTGAGGGTCATATTGCCCGAGGTAATTGGATCAGACAATGGTCCTGCTTTTATCTCTCAGCTACGGCAAGGATTGGAAACAGCATGGGTGCCAGATTGGAAACTTCAATGTGAGTACCATCCCCAAAGCTCAGGGCAGGGAGAGAGAATGAAGAGAACCCCCAAAGGAATCCTTACCTCACTTGACCTTGGTGCCACTCCCCTTGGCCCTGTTCGGAGCCTGGAACACCCCTATCATTCTAATCTTACACATTTAGAAGATACTTTGTGGTTCCCCAACTCACTTGGTGTCCACTGGGCCCTCCCAGGAAGTATCCCACAGAATGAGATTTGGCCCATCTCTCTGCCTAAATTCTCCAGGGATGCCAGGGTCCCCATCATCACTTCCAGATTAGTGACTTGATCTAGTTAACAAGGCATTGGGCACAGTCTCTGCAACTCTGTGATGAAAGGGATCCTTCCTGGTGCAGCAAGCCGTTCCCACAGGCCTCAGGATAGATGATTTTATGGTCAGGGCAAATGATTCCCTCATGACTCCTGTAAATACCCTTCTCCACAGAGTTTTCAGCAGGATTTTATAGAAGATGAATAATCTCCTCAAGCTCAAGGTCATTCTATCTTTATCATGACTGCCTTGCGGTACCTTGGATTCTGGTTCCTTCTCCCATCCTACGTTCCTATCCCCTAAACATATTAAAACAATCACTGTCTATTTTCTGATGTGGTTGGAGGTGGCTGGGTAGACCTCAGGACCTCCACTTTGGTCTGACAAGAAAAATTATGACTGTCTGAGGTAGCCATTGATTTAGATATTGAAAGAATACAATATTCCATCAATCATCATAAAGAATTACTGATATCTTTATCAGGAGTAGTTCTTCAGAATAGGAAAGGATTAGACTTAACTTTTCCTCCAACAATGAGGGCTACACGCTGCCTTAGTCAAAGAGTGTTGTTTTATATTGACCATTCTGTGCTTGTGAACGATTCAATGACCAATGTGAGAATAGGGTTAGGTAAGAGAAAAAAGAGAGAGAACACAATCAGGGCTAGTTTTAGTCTTGGTTTAACTCCTGTCCTAGGTTAACCACCCTCATACCTAACTTGTGAAGACTCATAATAGTTCTCCTGCCAATGCTTACTTTTGACCCCTACATTTTGAACCACTTGGTTGCTCTTGTTAAGGGAAGCGTCGGAACAGTACAACTCATAATATTAAAACAAAAGCACAAGAAACAAGAAAAGGAAGGCCAGGAGTATGAGCTGCATAACTGTCAACAATAGCTTCGGGAATGAAGCATGCACAAAGAGAAGAGGGGATGAAAATATCAGCTAGGAACTTTGCAAAATTCCACAAGACGTCTGAGTACAAAAACACACCTCCCCTACTAGAAGATAGGTTAGAGGCCCTGTAGGCTCGAAGGGAGGGGCTAGTTAAGCCCCTGTGACCTCATTCCTTAAAGACCAATCAGTTTCAAAGTAACACTGTGCTGCCAATCACAATGTGCCTACCGGCTGCAGCTCTAAAATCTATATAAGCTTTCCAAACAGGCTTCTCCAGGACTCGCTCTTCCACTTGTGTGTTCAGGCTGACCCCAGCATGCTGTAACAATAAATTCCTCTTGCCTTTCACATTGATCCCTGACTCCATGGTGTTTACTAGGCGGGTGGGGGTTGTCCAGTAGGCTAAGGCTCCACAGAGTCTTACATAGTTAGGGCTACCATAGCTATACACTATTTTGATCACTATTTTAAGAATTACTGGACAGAGAAAAAGGCCCTCACTGATCTAAATAACCCACTGTGTTTAATTTATATCCTAGAGAATGGTATCTATAAACTTGGAACAATTATCCTTTTACAAAGATTAAATGAATTCATGCCATGTGTTATTGTACAATACAACAAAATGAAGATGATTGTTTGGTGTATTGTGGTAAAGAAAAACAAGAAATGTTGATCTTCAATACTGTGTGTGTGTTCGTTGAGCATATAGTCCCTAAATACACACAGGAATGCGTGCCAGCACGTAAAGACAACTGTATGCTTGTGGACTTTCCCCACTCTCTCGCATTCAACTAAACCAATATTTATCTTTCCTTCTCCATTTGTTCTGTGCTTCATCCAAAACCACAAGGAAAGTTTTTCAGACACAACTTGACCGTGTCTGCCAGAAGAAATGGTAGGCCACCTGCTCAAGAACCTCTACTTTCTCTATCCCTCCACCACCAGACACGTTCCTCCCTTCTCCCTGCCCTTCCTGTGATCCAATTTGCAACTTAGGCCAATACACCTTGCTGTAATTAAAGGCTCCACTGCCCACCAGTTGCCTATGTTGACTCCTGCAGAGCACCTCCTCAATGCCATTAGAGTCTTGTCAGACTTTGTCAAACACCTCCTCCCCCTCTGAAGCCATGTCCCTGCTTCCAGCTCAGGGAGATAATCAACCTGGAACAAAGGCCACACTGCACACGCCATTTCCAATAAAGGTTACCTATACAAAGCCCTGCATTCTCTTTGTGATCTCATGCTGAATACCATCCTTAGTATACTATCCCCTATTTAATAACTTGTTCTAACTTCTACCTCAGGTGAAGACACTGTACTCAATAAGAGATCACACTGTCCACCGGAAGTCCTGCCCACAACCATGATTTAGACTCTCTGCCCAAAGAGAAATCACCCAGGCCTGTTACTTTATATAGTTCTTGGAATAAAACACCATTACCGCAAACAGAATCACAGAAAAATACATGTAGACCTGGACACTCCCTAAATTCCAATCCTTTATATTTTTAAAGATGTGTTTGGGAATGCATTTCCTGGAAAGATTCAAAATATTATTTTTCAAGAAAAATAAATGATAATTATCTGATATGAGAAGGAATAGACACATTTCTCTCATAATAAAGTATATGTCTTGAAATATTTTCCATGACTTATTTTGTTGTGTTTTGTGAACATAATATCAAGAGCAAAATAAAGTGGAAAAATTTGTTTTAATTTATGATGAATGTGCATTATAGCAGATAGTATAGAATTGATATTTTAGGTCCTCACTTTATACTTTCTTTTTCCATTGTCATATTTTATAGAAAATCTATGCAAAAAATCAGTATCTGATTTTTTCATTATCCTAAATACTAGGTACTTACACTTTAATTTATTCAGAACAAAATTTACAACATTGAACAATTTCTTATGAAGATTATTAAACTTGTTGTATATGTTATTATTTTTACTATTCATCTTTTCCAATGTCATTAAGTGTGTTATTAAATCACATACAATCAAGATAGGTATCCATTTTTCAGTTACTTCTTTTTAAATAGTGATCTGGGAGATGACATTTGCAACTTTTTCACTGAGTCGAGGTGCACAGATAGAGTATGAGTTCCACACATCTAATTAATATATGTTAAATAAAAGAACCAACAGCAAACACAAGTAATGGAACACCAAAATATAGAAAACAAAATGAAGAACATTAATTAATTAATGATGAAATTCAATTAAATCATCATGTCAAAACAAATAAATATAACCAAATTTTATGGAAAGAATGTCAAAGGGATTGAAGATGTAAAGGGAAATTCAGACAAAAAAAATTATGGTTAAGCACGTAATACTAATAAAGAAAAGGTAAATCCGTACAAAGATTAGAGCTACATAGTTCCTTGAAAACTGGTGGAATAGAAACACATCCTAATCACAGAATATTTTTTATTTCATATTTAGGAATTAAAGAAGACCTTACCAGTAATATATGTCTAAGACTAGAAATTAGAATATGACAAGATTTAGACAGTAGTTATTTTTTCTCAAAGGTACAGAAAGGGAGAAACAGAATAATGGGAAATCTTTCGAGTTACTCATAGAAGTTTAACATTCAACAAGATAAAAATCTTGAGTCTGTGAATAATAAGTTTAAATGCATTTCCTCACTCATAAGAACATGAAAAACCTCTGTTTATAGTAATGTGTGTTTTGACATATCTTGGAGTAGAAGATATCAATTATAAGACAAAAATCTGTCACTAGCACTAAAAGAATGACTATGTCATGTACCACCATATTTTACAGGATATTAAGTATATTTACAGGAGAGTTTAGAAAACCAAAATTCATCTGTGACAACAAGATTTACCAGGTACTTTAATCCCTTATACACACCATAGGAAAAACAAGAAACCAGGAGACTTTTTTTCTAAACAATAGTAGCGCTCCTAGGGGAATTAAAGTCTATGAACTAAAGCTGTATTACAGAGCACTAGTGATAGTAATCACACGGTATCTGTACAAAGATGGGCAAGTTGATCAATGGAAAAGAATTAATGACCCAGCAATAAACCCACTAACCAAAGGTCAATTGATCTTTGACAAAGAAACCAAAGAAATACAATGATAAAAAGAGAGCATGTTCAGCAAATGATACTAATTGTCTAATTGGTGTTCTCTATGTAGAAGAATGGAAATTGATATATAAGTATCACCTTGCACAAAGCTCAAAGTCAAAAGCAAAAAAGAACTCAACACAAAACTAGATACATTGAGTAATAGAAATGATGTTGGGAAACAATCTTGAACACATTGGCAAGGGGGAAATTCCCTAAAAAGAACACCTATCACTACCTTAAGAACAACACAAGAACCTGAAAAACTTTTGTAAGGCAAGTCACACTGTCTATAGGAAAAAAATCAACCTACACACTGGGAAAAAATCTTTATTAATCCTGCATCTGACAGAGGGCTAATATTCCAAATAAAACCTGGGATAGAGAATTAAAACAGAATTATCAGCCAAGGCATCTGAAATGGCCAAGAAGCAGTTAAAGAAATGTCCAACATCCTTAGGCATCACAGAAAGGCAAACAGAAATGACCCTGAGATTCCATCTTATACCAATAAAATGGCTAAGATCAAAAACGAGAATGAGAAAAGGAACACTCATCCATTGCTTAGTTGGATTACAACCTGATATAACTACTCTGGAAATCCACTTAGTGGTTCCACCAAAATTGGAATTAATTCTTCCTGAAAACTCATCTACATTGGTCCTTGGATTATTCCAAAAAGATGCTCTACAATACTACCAGGACACTGGCCCACTGTTTTTACAGAAGTCATATTCATAACAGCCAAAGAGTGGAAGCAACGCAGTTGTTCCTGTACTGAAGAATAGATAAAGTAATTTTGGATCATTTATGTATTGGTCTTTATTGAGTGGGGTAGCCTGGGCTTAATCAGCACCTCACTTCCAGTCTACATGCTCCCTAACCAGTTTATTCCAGGAAGAGTGGGGTCCCCTTGGGAAAGGGGCCTGAAGGAATAACCCAAAGTTTCTGAACTGACTTCTCAGTAAATAGTATATGCAGTGCAGTATGCATATTATATATGTGGATAGTATATAGTGATACCTAGACACTCATTATATATTATAAAATATATGTAGTATGGTGTGTATATTATATATGTAGAATGTATGTAGCTATATATAGACACATTATATATTATATAGCATATACAGTACAGTGAGAATATTATATATGTAGAATGTATTTACATAACTATAGACATACCTTATGTATTTTATAGTATATACTGTGCAGTGTATAATATATATATATATATATATAGATATATAGATATATTTCTGTAGAGACCTATGTAATATATTATGTAGTATGTGCAGTACTGTGTATACTTTTAATGTATAATGTATGTATTATTCATATGGCATAGGATTAACATGACCAGACTCTGGTGGGAGCCACATCTGTGTCGTCAGTGAAGCATTATGTGTTCTTCACTGCTGAACTGTCTCTCTAGCCATATGTTTAAAAATTATTCACTTATTTTTACTTTATGTGCATTGGTGTCTTTACTGCATTAGTGTCTCTATGAGGACATCTTACTCCTGTAATTTGAGTTATGAGTAGGTATGAGCAGTTGTGTGAGTGCCAGGAAAAGAACCCGGGTCCTGCCTCTAAGACCACACTGTGGCCTCAATTCTGTGCCAGGTCTGGTGAAGCAGACTCCTGTATGCAGGACAACTTGTCACCCCCTGACCCATGTCCCTAACTCCAAATCCTCCAAGATATCCCATCGCATTGTTTTTTCTGTATGTGCAGTTGTGGAACAGCAGAAATCACCCATGTGCCCAGGGATGGATGGAAAATATTATTTATTTTACTTATTTATTTGTTCAAAGAAAGTTTAATCATCCTTAATGAAGTAAGTTCTGACCTGTGGATCAAATTGTTTTAAAAGATTCAAGACAATTTCTTGACCTCTCCAGTGTTTCTAAGGTTTTAAATCATATTTAGAAGATCCCACATACTTTTCTGGCTTCTGCTGGGACCCAAAGTCTTTTTGTGGTCGTGTTTGGTTTTGGACCCAGAACAAAAGACTGAGGTCCATAATTACCCATCAATACAGATTTTGCAGTTTGGTTGGACCCTACCTGATACCCTCTCCCAAAACATAGAGCTTTCCAACCCAGTGAAAAGCTGTCCTTCCCAAAGATACATTTCACCTGTATAATCAATGTATAATCCACATATAACCCTATATAATCTTATATAATCACTATATAATCCCTATATTATCCAATACAATCCTATACAGTCCTATATAATCCCTATGTAATCTTATGTAATCTCATATAATCGTATGTAATCACTCCCTGCCTCTCCCTCTTCCTATTTCTCTTGTACTCTTTCTTTAGTTTCTCTGAACATACAGACACACAGACACACACACACACACACACACACATTTTATGACTTCTCTTCTCTCTCCTTCCCCATGGCAAGTCCCCAGGCCTCTGTCTGGCTTGAGAGCAGCTTCATAGTAAACCTGCCTTTACCATATTCTAATCTGGCTTCAATTGGTTCATTTCACCAGCAGAGAGACAACCTATCAGTGACTATCAGGACTATCAAGGATCATAGTCATTTTCTGGTCTCTCCAATAGATCCAAGGGCATTCTCTGGCCTCTCCAAAGCATCCAGAGCCTGCTCACCCCTTTCCAGGGAATCCAACTCCCTTTTTGGCTTCTCTTGTGGACCCACCCCCCTCCTTCCTATTGCTGGGACTAAATTATTTTAAGCTTTAACCTTTTAGACACCTGCTGTAAGCTCTCTCTGAAAAACCCATGAGACTTCTTCAGGCTGCAAGGGAGATTGTCAGGAGAGATTGACTGGCCCGCTCTGCCTGGATCTCCATCCCATTCCACACTTCAATGCTGGCTAGTCTCTTCCCCTGTTCCTCCTTGACTTCCCATTCCATATCCCTGCCTAAATGATGGTAAAGCTGGTCTCCTCTGCCTAGTTATTTATCGATGTACATTAACACATACTAATGTATGTTCATTATTACGTGTTCTAATCACACTCATTAACACACACTGATATACATTATTATATATTGCATACATGTAAGGCTTCACTATGTTAACTGTGATATGCATTAATCAATGAGTTGATGTATGTTAATTGTCATATGTGTTGATCTCATGTGTGAATACACATGCTATTCCTTTTTTCTAAATTAATTAAATATCCACATACTTTACATTACCATATATGTTAAGGCACACCAATTGATGGAAATTATTAGATATGTGAATCACACATGTCGATGCACATAGATACACATTATGCACATCACATGTGTACTTATTCTACTACACATTACCTACAACATGCATTGGATAGTACAGTAATATATGTCAATGTGCATGTTGATTACTTACATTCCCATGCCTAGTATCCTTCATATACAATGACCATGAGCATCGATTAACATTGATCTGATATATGTTATCACACACACTAATCACAAATGTTGATATGTGCCTATATGCATTATCATATCTGTTGTACGCATGTATTCTATACATTAAATAGATGTGTTGTTCAATTAGTTGATATATGTTACATCACATACATTGACTGCACACATGAATATATATACTTGGTTTATATGAATCATTTGCAGTAGTCAATAATATCCATATATGTCAACATACATTGTTATATACATTAGTGCATACGGATATAAGTTAATTATTAAATATATAAATCACACATGTCTATGCACACAGATATACATTATTATACACAAGCTATATGTAATTATTCTATACATTAAATGATCTCCACCTCATCCTCCACAACCACTTCTATACCATTTTGGCAGAGTTATAAATGGTCTAACCTAGCCAGTCTTACTTACTATCCCCATCGATAAGATAAAATAAGTCCAAACCAATGTCCGCACATACTTTAAGACTGTCACGCTTCCTATAGGTCCTTACAAGAACGTGCCTTTCTTACAAAGCACAAAAATGATGACTCCTACTATGCTCACACCGCCTGACGTTTACAGAGGGGAATCCATCAAGGAGCGGTGCACAGGACAACTTCATTCCTTTTGGGTATCCAAAGACTACTCTGGTATGAGAGTGATCTGTGGGTTAGGACCAAGGAGGGGTTGAAAAATCACTTGTTCTTGTCTCCCCAGGAATGGTATGCAAACTCCCAACACACCCTGAGAGTGAGCACTTCAAGTGTGGCTGTAAATGCCAGTGATGAACATGTTAATGATTAAACCCAGGGCTTTGTAAACACTAGGCAGTCTCTCTGCCAAATGAGCCATGTCCACAGATGTTGTCATTTTAATTTTCTTTTTTTTCTGTTGTTATTATTATTATTAATTATTACTACTACTACTACTTTACTACTATGACTACCACCATTACTACTACTACTACTACTACTACTACTACTACTACTACTACTACTACTGCTGCTGCTACTATTATTTGTCTGAGAAGACTCTCACTGAATAACTCACAATGACCCATAATCTGTTGTGTCTCTTTTCACAGAGCTGCAGAGCTGAGTGCAAAACAATCAGTGTAATGTCTTTTTCTCTCACTGGCTCCAATGTTCCAATCATCTCTGCCAAACAGGTGATCACACTTTGACAGCACCCTGACAGCTCTAATTTCTATCAGCAATAGTGTATAACATATCATATGTATTTTTATGATTTGAACAGTTATTCAACGTTAGCTGTATGTTCTATCAACTGAGGCACCCATGGGATTATTTCAACAGCTAGGGAGCTGGTAACTCTGAGTAAATTCCCAAACTAAGAACCCAGCAGATTCTTTCTGCTTGCCTCCAAGCACCTGTACTTGACAGGAGTGCACTCTCTACATCCTGGACTTATTTCTCAGCATTATTTTTTTCTCATCTTGATGAATACAGGCCTAATGAGGAATGAATAACACTTTTGAGATGTGTTTGGAGAGTAGTCACTCCTGGACCTCTGTGGGAAGTGCTTACAATTTTCCTACACCATCAACAATATAGTCACATAGATCTTTGGCTTTAGAAGAAGGAGGTGCTAAAACATTCACTTGTGTCTCAGGAATGTCTCTTGGAAAGGGAAGCATGACTTCCTTTGAGCTCTGTGGAGAGCTAGTTACCATGGAGTCCAGGGAACTTCTCTGTGACATCATAAGTCTCGTCCATGGACATTCTGTTGCATACTGGCAACCTTTGTGATGTCACTCAAGTTATGGAAACCACAACTGATCTTGAGCCCTTTGAACAATGCATCTACTGATCACCTACAGGCAACACTGAGGTTACTAATGAGATGGAGAGAGTGACAAGAGATGAGATGACAAGAGATGTAGGCAGTGAGAGACAAGAGATTTAAGGGGGAAGCTGCCCTTCAGTCTCTGTGCAAACCAACAGGAAATAACTGGGACAGGTGCACTGTGCTGGGCAGGGAATAGTAGCCATCCTGAATAATATGGTCTTCAGGTCGCTGCTTCAGTCATGGGACTCAGGATGTGGAGTGTCTGAGAAGCTTCCAAATGTCTCTGATTGTCAATGTTCCCCAAAGTCAATGATTTCTGTACATTAGTTCATCCCAGAAATTAGGATCCAAAAGAGCAAAGCTGTGTGCTGGGTGTTAGAGGAGTTGTCTATTACAGGGGAGGAAGTTTCAGAGTGGGACAAAAGAAGAACATTAGGAGGCTGAGGAAGATGAGGTGGTGCCCCCAGCTCAGGGCAAGACATGACTTCCCTCCATCCATTAAATTCCTTT
The DNA here is from genome assembly GCA_019843965.1 of Rhynchomys soricoides. Classification (NCBI taxonomy): domain Eukaryota; kingdom Metazoa; phylum Chordata; class Mammalia; order Rodentia; family Muridae; genus Rhynchomys; species Rhynchomys soricoides. The sequence goes on from JADRCH010004556.1 coordinate 11,204, forward strand.
AGGTGCAGAGACAATGAGAAATGTGCTCCTGGTAAAGAAAGGCCTTATGAAATCAGGCTTTACAGTAGAGCAACTCTGACCACCTCTCCCTGGTCATGGGCCTAGTTGGTATTCGTTTAGATAGGTGAGTGTAGCAGGTTCTTCTCTGGTGCACCCAAAGCCCTGTCAAGAACAGTGGATCAGGGTGTGGACTGGCTTTTCCTTGCCTGGTCTGCATGTCCTGTGCTGTCAGTGAGATGACATAGAGAGTTAACTATGGACATTAAGCTCCTGCATTGTTTCAACCTCTAGAATCATTGGCCTTGAGTGACCTGGCAGGAGATATGCGCACATTTACACAATGTGAGAAATGTTGGACTGTGCTAAATTTTTTTT
>JADRCH010004657.1:0-12924 GCA_019843965.1 Rhynchomys soricoides
TCAACAGAGATTTTAAAAGACAAAAGGGTCTGAACACATGTCTTGCTAGACTTAAGGGACCACAGATGTCACCCTAGACTATTATACCCAGCAAAACTTTCAATCACCATAGATGGAGAAGCCAAGATATTCTCTAAAAACCAAATTTGAAAAATATATTTCTAGTAATCCAGCCCTACAGAGGATATTAGAAGGCACAAAAAAAAGGCATTTCTACCTTTCCAGCTCTTCTATAAGCATCCTATGCAGTGCAACCTTTCACAGGATACATCTGGCTGTTCTTCCTATCTGTGCCCCATCTCAGCAGATGGACCATAGATAGTCCCGACATCTACTGTATTCTGTGGCACTCTTTCTTCCTCATATTCCACAGAGTGTCCTGACTCCTGAGGGGAGTGTTTTGATTTAAGACACTCTGTTTAGGGCAGAGGGTTCCAGAATGTATTACTTTCTTCATAGTGATTAGCTCAGGGTTTCTATATTTGCTCCCATCTGCTGCAGGAGGAATCTTCTTTGATGATGACTGAGCAATGCATTGAGGAGAATCTTGTTAGGAGTCACTTCGTTGCTACTTTTCTTAAGCAGAACAACAGTATTTAGTTTTCCCTTTGGTCCCAGGCCAATCTAGTCTCAGGTTCTTGACCACCCAAGCAGCACTACATATGTGTTTCATCTCATGGAGTGGGACTCTAATCAAGTCATATAATGAGTCATTAATCCCACAAGGTTTGATTCTCCATTTCAAAGCATACCTTGGATGCATGTCACCACTGTAGATTGAAGGATTTGTGGCTGGGTTGATGTTTACTTTGGGGAGTAAATGAGCAGAATACTTACCAGTACCGTGAGCACAAGTCTGTATGGGGTGAAAACCCTGGGGAGGCACTAGCTTGGCTTCTTCACGTTCACTGTGATTGTCAGTGCCATCTCCAGCAATGAGGTTTTCCTTTCAGGTTATAGAGAACATTCAGTAGCTTGCAATATGGTAGGTTGATTGGAGGTTCCCACTGGACCCCTTTGGGCAACAATGTGAAGAGGTGTAACCCATAGCCAGTTTATGAAATCTTGATTTGGTGACCTGAGATGTCCACTTGTGTCTCTGTCTCCCGTTTTGTTTTGTTTTGATGTGTGTGTGTGTTTGTGTGTGTCAGTTTTCTTTAGAACTCCTTTATATATGTGTATGTTAGAATGCGTCTACTCTATTTCATATGGCCCCTCAATGCCTTTTCATTTTACCTCTTGCTCCCTATAATCCTTCCCTTGTGCCCTCTTCTCTTTCCCTCCTCACTTTCCCTTTCTGTTGCACACCCTATCCCTCATCCATCCATAACTAGATATCCTATTTCCAAGTTCAGTAGTCATCTGTCCCTCTTCCCTGGTACCTTACTCTATTGATAACTTGTGGTTATAGAGATTATAGGATTAAAGCTAATGTCCACATATAAATGAATCTTTATCTTTCTGGCTCTGGGTTATCTCACTCAGGATGATGTTTTCTAACTCCATCTATTTATCTGCAGATTTCATTACTTCTTTTTCCTTTTCTTTAAAAAAAAAAAATACAATTAGGTGGAACAGCAAAGAGGTAAGAGGCTGTCTGCTTCCACCTGTAAAGGAAGACCTCTGCCTGGGTCACCAGGCCTACATTGCCAACCAGCGCAGGGAGAAAGCGACTCGCCCACCCACTTGTGGGGAAAAGCCAGCAACAGGAGGACTCCAGACACAGGGACTAAGGAACAGCCAGGAAAGAGAACTGGTCTCCAAGGAACAATGACACCTGGACCTGTAGGAAAAACAAGCCACAGTCAGAGAGAGAAAGACCAGCTAATACCAGAGATAATCAGATGGCGAAAGGCAAGGGCAAGAACACAAGGAACAGAAATCAAGACTACTTGGCTTCATTAGAACCCAGGTCTCTCACCACAGTCAGCCCTGGATACCCCAACACACACGAAAAGGAAGACTCTGACTTAAAATCGATTATCAAGAGGATGATAGAAGACTTTAAGAAGGAAATATATAACTCCCTTAAAGAAATACAAGAGAACACAGGTAAACAATTGGAAACCCTTAAAGAGGACACACAGAAATCCCTTAAAGAATTACAGGAAAACACAATCAAATGGGCAGAATTACAGGAAAACACAATCAAACAAATGAACAAAACCATTCAGGAATTTAAAACAGAAATAGAAACAATAAAGAAATCACAAAGAGAGACAACCCTGGAGTTAGAGAACATAGGACAGAAATCAAGAGTCATAGATGCAAGCATAACCAACAGAATACAAGAGAAGGAAGAGAGAATCTCAGGTGCAGAAGATACCATAGAAAACATGGACACAACAGTCAAAGAAAACACAAAATGCAAAAACATCCTAACAAAAAACATCCAAGATATCCAGGATGCAATGAGAAGACAGAACCTGAGGATAATAGGTATAGAAGAGAGTGAAGATTCCCAACTTAAAGGACTAGTAAATATCTTCAACAAAATTATAGATGAAAATTTCCCTAACTTGAAGAAAGAGATGAACATAAATATACAAGAAGCCTATAGAACGCCAAATAGAATGGACCAGAAAAGAAATTCCTCCTGTCACTTTATAGTCAAAACACCAAATACACAAACAAGGAAAGAATATTAAAAGCAGTAAGGGAAAAAGGGCAAGTAACATATAAAGGCAGACCTATCAGAATTACACCAGACTTCTCACCAGAGACTATGAAAGCTAGAAGATCCTGGGCAGCTCTCATACAGACTCTAAGAGAACACAAATGCCAGCCCAGACTGCTATACCCAGCAAAACTCTCAATAATCATAGATGGCGAAACCAAAATATTCTATGACAAATCCAAATTTGCACAGTGTGTTTCCACAAACCCAGCCCTACAAAGAATAATACATGGAAAACGCAACCTCAAGGAGGGAAACTACACTCAAGAAAAAGCAAGAAAGTAATCTTGCAACAAACTCAAAAGAAGATAGCCACATAAACAACATTAAAAATAATAGGAAACAACAATCACTATTCTTGAATATCTCTTAACATCAATGGTCTCAACTCCCCAATATAAAGACAAAGACTGACAGACTGGATCCATAAACTGGACCCAGCATTTTGCTGCATCCAGGAAATGCACCTCCATGTTAAAGACAAACACTAACTCAGAGTAAAGGGCTGGAAAACTATTTTCCAGGCAAATGGTCCCAAGAAACAGCCTGGAGTAGCCATTCTAATATCGGATAAAATTGACTTTCAACCAAAAATCATCAAAAAAGATAAAGAAGGACACTTCATACTCATCAAAGAAAAAATCTACCAGGAAGAACTCTCAATTCTGAACATCTATGCCCCGAATGCAAGGGTTCCCACATTCTTAAAAGATACTCTACTAAAGCTCAAAGCACCTATTGCACCTCACACAATAATAGTGGGAGACTTCAACATCCCACTATCAACAATGAACAGATCTTGGAAAGATAAACTAACCAGAGACACACTGAAACTAACAAATGCTATGAACCAAATGGATTTAACAGATATCTATTGAACATTTCATCCTACATCAAAGAATATACCTTCTTTTCAGTACCTCATGGTACATTCTCCAAAATTGATCATATAATTAATTGGTCACAAACAAACCTCAACAGATATATGAAGATTGAAATAATCCCATGCCTCCTATCAGATCACTACGGATTAAGGTTGGTCTTAAATGGCAACAACAACAACACAAAACCCACATGCACATGGAATTTGAACAATGTTCTGCTCAATGATAACATGGTCAAGGAAGAAATAAAGATGGAAATTAAAGACTCCCTAGAATTTAATGAAAATGAAAGTACAACTTACCCAATCCTATGGGACACAATGAAAGCAGTGTTAAAAGGAAAACTCATAGCTCTGAATGCCTCCAAAAAGAAACTGGAGAGAGCATATACTAACAGCTTAACAGCACACCTGAAAGTTCTAGAACAAAAAGAAGCTAATACACCCAAGAGGAGTAGAAGGCAGGAAGTAATCAAATTAAGGGCTGAAATCAACCAAGTGGAAACTAAAAGAACTATACAAAGAATCAACAAAACCAGGAGCTGGTTCTTTGAGAAAATCAATAAGATAGATAAACCTGTAGCCAGACTAACCAGAGGGCACAGAGACAGTGTGCAAATTAATAAAATTAGAGATGAAAATGGAGATATAACAACAGACTCTGAGGAAATTAAAAATATTATTAGATCCTACTACAAAAGCCTATACGCAACTAAATTGGAAAATCTGGAGGAAATGGACAATTTCTAGACAGATACCAATTACCAAAGTTAAATCAGGATCAGATAAACCATATAAACAGTCCCATAACCCCTAACAAATTAGAAACAGTCATTAAAAGTCTCCCAACCAAAAACAGTCCAGGACCAGATGGGTTCAGTGCAGAATTCTATCAGACCTTCAAAGAAGACCTAATGCCCATACTCTTAGAGCTATTCCATAAAATAGAAACGGAAGGAACACTACCCAACTCATTCTATGAGGCCACTGTTACACTGATACCAAAACCCCACAAAGACCCAACAATAAAAGAAAACTTCAGTCCAATATCCCTTATGAATTTCGATGCAAAACTACTCAGTAAAATTCTCAAAAACCGAATCCAAGAACACATCACAATGATCATTCACCATGATCAAGTAGGCTTCATCCCAGGGATGCAGGGATGGTTCAATACCTGGATATCCATCAATGTAATCCACTACGTAAACAAACTCAAAGAAAAAAACCACATGGTCATTTCGTTAGATGCCGAAAAAGCATTTGACAAAGTTCAACATCCCTTCATGATAAAAGTCTTGGAAAGATCAGGAATTCAAGGAGCATACCTAAACATAGTAAAGCAATATACAGCAAACCAGTAGCCAACAACAAACTAAATGGAGAGAAACTCGAAGCAATCCCACTAAAATCAGGGACTAGACAAGGGTGCCCCCTCTCTCCCTATCTATTCAATAGAGTACTTGAAGTTCTAGCAAAAGCAATCAGACAACAAAAGGAGGTCAAAGGGATACAAATTGGAAAGGAAGAAATCAAAATAACACTATTTACAGATGATATGATGACCCGAAAAACTCCACCAGAGATCTGCTACAGCTGATAAACAACTTCAGCAAAGTGGCTGGATACAAAATTAACTCAAGCAAATCAGTTGCCTTCCTATACTCGAAGGATAAACAGGCTGAGAAAGAACTTAGGGAAATAACATCCTTCACAATTGTCACAAACAATATAAAATATCTTGGTGTGACTCTAACCAAATAAGTGAAAGATCTGTATGACAAGACCTTCAAGTCTCTGAAGAAAGAAATTGAAGAAGACCTCAGAAGATGGAAAGATCTCCCATGCTCACGGATTGGCAGGATTAATATAGTTAAAATGGCCATCCTGCCAAAAGCAATCTACAGATTCAATGCAATCCTCATCAAAATCCCAACTCAATTTGTCATAGACTTAGAAAGAGCAATTCTCAAATTCATATGGAATAACAAAAAACCCAGGATAGCAAAAACTATTCTCCACAATAAAAGGACTTCTGGGGGAATCAGCCTCCCTGACTTCAAGCTGTACTACAGAGCAGTAGTGATAAAAACTGCATGGTATTGGTACAGTGACAGGCAGGTAGATGAATGGATCAATGGAATAGACTCGAAGACCCAGAATTGAACCCACACACTTATGGCCACTTGACCTTTGACAAAGGAGCTAAACCCATACAGTGGAAAAAAGACAGCATCTTCAACAAATAGTACTGGTTCAACTGGCGGTCTACATGTAGAAGACTGAGAATTGATCCATTCCTATCTCCCTGTACAAAGCTCAAGTCCAAGTGGATCAAGGACCTGCACATAAAACCAGATACCCTGAATCTAATAGAAGAGAAAGTGGGGAAAAGTCTAGAACACATGGGCAGAGGGGAAAAGTTCTTGAACAGAACACCAATGGCTTGTGCTCTAAGATCAAGAATCGACAGATGGGACCTCATAAAATTACAAAGCTTCTGTAAGGCAAAGGACACTGTAAATAGGACAAAACAGCAACCTACAGATTGGGAAAAGATCTTTACCAATCCTACGTCCAATATAGGGCTAATATCCAATGTATGCAAAGAACTCAAGAAGATAGACTCCAGAGATCCAAATAACCCTATCAAAAAATGGGGAAGAGAGCTAAACAGGGAATTCTCAACTGAGGAAACTCGAATGGCCGAGAAGCACCTAAAGAAGTGTTCAACATCCTTAGTCATCAGGGAAATACAAATCAAAACAACCCTGAGATTTCACCTCACACCAGTCAGAATGGCTAAGATCAAAAACTCAGGCAACAGCAGATGTTGGCGAGGATGTGGAGAAAGAGGAACACTCCTCCATTGCTGGTGGGAATGCAAGTTGAAACAACCTCTCTGGAAATCAGTTTGGTGGACCCTCAGAAAAATGAACATAATACTACCTGAGGACCCAGCTATTCCACTCCTGGGCATATACCCAGAAGATGCTCCAACATGTAATAAAGACACATGTTCCACTATGTTCGTAGCAGCTGTATTTATAATAGCCAGAAGCTGAATCAACCCAGATGTCCCTCCACAGAGGAATGGATACAGAAAATGTGGTATATTTACACAATAGAATAGTACTCAGCAATTAAAAACAATGACTTCATGAAATTTGCAGACAAATGGATGGATCTTGAAAATATCATCCTGAAGGAGGTAACGCAGTCATAAAAGAATGAACATGGTATGTACTCACTGTTAACTGGTTATTAGCCCAAGAGTTCAAAATACCCAAGAGTCACTTCACAGCAACAGTAGGGCAGAGTGGGAGGTCCCAGATGGAGGACTTGGAGAAGGGACTGAAGGAGCTGAAGGAGTTTGCATCCCCAGAAATGCAGAAACAGTGGCAACTGGCCTGAACCCCTGATACTCCTGGAGACTGATCCACCAACCAAAGAATACACATGGCGGGACCCATGGTGCTGGCCACATATGCGGCAGAGGAAGGTCTTGTTAGACATCTGGGGGAGGAGAGGCCCTTGGGCCTGAGGGTATTAGATCCCCCAGTATAGGAGAATGACAAGGAGGGAAGATGAGAATGGGTGGATGGGTAGGTGGGGCAATACACCAATAGAGGCAAGGGAGGGGGGAGGAAATAGGGAGGTTCCAAAGGGGAGATCTGGAAAGGAGAAAACATTTGAAATGTAAATAAAGTAGGAAAAAAAAGTAAGTGAAAGGCCTTACAATAAAATTAAAAATTAAAAACAAAAATTCAGTCTTTAATCTCATTTTTACAATCCGGACTTTATCCACCCTCTGACTGTTCCACGTCCAGTTCTTTCCCCACCCAGATCCAAGAGGATGCTCCCACCCCCACCTCCACTCCACAAGACCTGAGCTGGGAGTAAAGAGGCAGACAGGCTAGCCTGGAGAGGTTTGGAAGAGCCTGGCCATTGAGCTCAAGCATATAAAAACTTAGCTAATGTGTGTGCCTTTCATCTGCAGATCCAAGGGAACCTGGGCAGGGCTGGTAGAGTGGTCTGCCTGGAGCTTAAAGCAGGGTAGGAGGCTCTGTGCTCTCCAGCGTCCTATTTGAGCAATCCATGGCCATAAAGGAGCCTATCCAAAGTCTCCATGACTATGAGAGTTAGAGCTGACCCAAATGTATTTTTGATTATAACCATACCTTCCTTTTGATCTCTTAATGTTCCATTTGCTCAAGAATATTAGTGAAGAGGGGAATATGCCTGGAAAAGCTATTCTTAGTTGCCAACTTGACTTCATGTAGGATTAACTAAATCCTAAAGTGGAGGGCACATCTGGAGGGATTTCTGCTTAATCTGAAGCTTATATCTACTTCCAATCTGCATCGCTGAGGTAGAAAGCCACACCTTTAACCCAGAACTTTAATCCAGACCTTTTCTTAACCATGCATCCTTCTGGAAGCCCATATTTGAACATGGAAGAAAGAAGCTTTTACTTTTGCCTGCTTGCACTCACCTTAGCAAGTCCTTTCCCTCACAGGCATTAGAGTCTGATTATTGAGGATTTAATCCTATAATGAAGACAGGCTGAGACATCCAGCCTTGTGGACTGAGCACCCACTGGATTCTTGGACTGTCCATATAGCCAGCCATGGTTGGACTAGCTGGCCCATATCCTGTAATTATTGTAATAACATCCTTTTCTAGGTATAGAAAGCCTCATCCTATAACTTCAGCTAGGCAATGCTGACTATTACACCAGGCTTCTGGAGAAGACATTATAGAGCATTTTGTTTCTCATAATAGTCTCACCTCCGTTACAAATTCTCAATGGCCACATTCCATTAACCTGTTTTTCATCAGATGCTCTGATGTAGGCCTTCTTATTTTCTCTAGCTTCTTGGCAACAAATTAATATGCAAAGGAAGTCTCTGTACTGAAATACACAGTAATATAAATATATTAAGTATAATAAGTATGCATAAGTGCATCAGATGGAGAGATTATAGCACAGGCAAGAAGTGGGAAACCAGATGTCTTTGCTTCCGTGGCCCAAGACCTGGAACTCCCAACTACATAAAAATCAGAGGAGAATTTGTGGGAGGTCTGTAATTTTCTTCAATCATGTGGTCCTAAGGAAGGAGCTCAGGTTTGTAGAGTTGGCAACAAGTACCTGCACTTCCTAAGCAATCTTACCAGCTGATCACCTGAATCATGGAACTGAAGAGGCTCTGTGTCTATACTGGTGTTGTGTGTATATATCTATGCATCATTCATGAATAGTATTGCTTTCACAGTCCCATACTGGAGACCCACAGGATTATTTCTTCCACACATTAATTCTCTGGGTCGTGGTAAGTATCAGAAGTCCATTTCAGGGGCAGCTTTACAAGAATCACTCACTGATCTGGAAGAAGCGCTTTCTATTATACTGTGAGGTCTACTGTGGTAAAAGAGCAGCATCTCCCATCCCTCTCCCTTCCTATTCTTGAACTGAAACACTCTCCACCAGAGGTCTGAGGTCTCTGCTGCAAGCTGCACCCTCCCAGGCTAGTCTGAAGAGTGTTCTTAACACTGCTTAGATGGTACATCAACATGATTTCCTTACCACCTGCATCCCCAGGAGAGTTCTCACTTCTGCATTTCACCTAATGGGCCTAATCTGCACAGTCATCCAGGATGAGATATTAGAGGTCTGCTCCAACCCTGACAATATGAGATGCTGAGGTATGATCCTGAACCCACTAATGGCCTACATGGATGTCTAGCATTTTAGACAATTAGCACGCCCACCTCATGTATGTATCCCTACATATCTCAAGAAACTTCTCTTTTTGGTTGAGTGTGATCCAATTCAACCAATACAGCACACAAGGAAGAATAAAAGTCAAGTACAGGAGGTGGAGAGATAGCTCATCCATTTTGAGCAATTGTTCATCACAGGACCAAAAGGGTAACTCACTTCCATCGACCTCTACTGGCCCCTCTGGGAATTGCATGTAGGTGGTGCCGAGCCCTTACAGCAGGCAAAACACCCATGTGTGTAAAAGAAATACATATAATAATAATGATGATGATGATGATGATGATGATGATGATAATAAATCAAACCAAATAACAATAAAAGTCATAAATACCTATTCAAGGTCAACAACATAAAAATTTACCACAAAAATTCTATAAATCATGACTCAATATGTCTTGGAGTTTGTTATCTCTGCTATGTGATTCCCACTGATTCTATATTTCAAAAAAAAAAACCAGAGACAGATAACTCTGGGTTTCCTGATTCGTACTTTTCCTCCATTCATGAATGTTTTCATTTCCTGGTTGGCATTAGAGCAATACTGATCTGTTTCTCCTTAATTTGTTCTATGTGATCATCCACAGAGTTTTATATTTCAGGGGTAACTAAACATATGACCACAAGGATACAGCATTGATCCTTTTTCCACCATCAAATTGATATCGACAGTCGGCCACACTATCCACATCTAAAGTCCAATCCCCTTGTGTAGCTCTGGCTGTCTGAGAACACATTATGTGACCCTCGTCCCCTGCTACTTAGAGTGATCTATCTCTGCCTATGAGTTTTGGGGTTACAGGACTGTGACACCACACATAACTATACCAGGTACGCAAGACTGAAGAATTGGAAATCACACTGTATTCATAAAAGTATATTAATTTCTCAAAGGTAACTTAAAGGAGGTACTCATTATATAAAGTATATGACCTCAGAAAAATTGCAAATCTACAAGAACAAAAAATAATAAAGAATAAATAACAAAACTTCAAGCCAAAACAAAGAAAACAAGACACCCAAAGCAAACAAAACTCAAACCAAAAACCAAATAGAATAATTAAGCTAAGCAGTATTCTTTTGCTGTAGATTTATCAGCACAGACCTGCAGCCTGTGGCTGGCCTTGGAAAGAGAGTGGAAAGGCTGTCACTCATTGTAATAATCTTTTAAAGGTGAATGTAGCTATGCCTCTTTGGGGCCTCTGTAGGTCAAGGCCCCCAAGGCCAAGATGAGACTTGTACAGGTTTGGCTCCACATCTTTGAAATTTTCTTGACTGATCTCCATTAAAGTATTCCTAATGACCCATCAGGACAAGCACTAATTTACACTCTCAGACTTCTCATGGGTGCCCAGCAGCTCTTGATGTTCCTCAACACTGCTCTGAAGCCCTCCCAGGTTCATGCTCAGCATGAGGGGAATTCCAATGTCTGTCTGGAAACCCACCTCTGTCTTCTACCCTGGCTACAGCATTTGCTCAGCTCAAATATTTTCACTCTTAAGGAGATAAACCATTCAAAAAGTTCACCCTCTCAGTGTGTACGGATAAGTTTGCAGTGTGTACTTTCTTTATTTTTTTAGGTAGATCCATTTATTTTGGGTGTATTTTACAAGTATAAGTTTGGACGAGCTATTTGACAAACCTCAGCATTAACTGCCCACTCTACAGACATCTTTAACAAGAAAAGGCATTATGTTGGCCTTCTGCATACAGGCAGTGTCCCATTGCATATCAAATGGAGAAGCATTGACAGATTTGAGGGCACGATACTAAAGGAGCTAGATCTCTATTTCTACTATATAGTTGATAAATACCATACAAACATACACTTATGAATGACACCACCACCAGTAATTTATAGGATGAAACCCAAGGTCTACCTCTTTTGAAGGTTGGAACTGGTAACAGTCCAATTGCCTTCTATACATGAGACAGCACAGGTTGCGATCCCAATTTCTAAAAGTACCAGTGACAAGTTGGAGAGAGTCTTGGGTTAAGACTGGCAGTACATGCCAAGTGAGATCAAGAAAATGTAAGAGAAGTGCTTACAGTAGGCTTCAGGGGTGGACATGGTGAGGGAATTGGGTTACAGTTGGGGGATATGACGAGGCTATCACAGACAGGGCGTTGGTAACCACTCAGAACAGCTCTTCCCATAGGCTACTTGCTTCTGACCATCAAACACTAAGTTTACACAGTTAGTTCAGGGTTGATAAGTCTTTATGATATTCAGATCAAGAATACAAGTCTGACTTAGTAGTGACTACCAACACATTTAGAGGTATACTTTGGTTACATCAAGTAAAAAGAGCGACTAACTGTGGAAGTAACATGTCGAGGTCTTGTCATGACTGCCTTGAATCATTTAGACATATCTCTAGACCAGCAATACAAGATTCTCTCAACCTGTAGAACTTCAGACAAGTTCCCTCCAACCCATCCAAATGCTATTCCCAACTAGACACAAGGTGCTGTTAGTCAGATGTAGCCTTCAGTATGGTTCTTATATGAGCTACTGAACAAACTTAGGCTTTAGCCTGTTTGCCTTTAGTATTTTCATCAACCTCAATTTACTCTAACATTAAAGTTAGCCGTTCCTCAGACACAGCCTTGACCTAGAAATGAAGCTCATTTCATCCAAACCTTCACTAAATGATGACCAAAGAACCTGCAAAAGTATCTACAACTGAGCTTTGAAGTAGAACAAAATCCAGGAAAATGTGAAACCTCTGTTAAGCACCAGTGGAAGCCATGCAGCGATACATACCAATCCTTAACAGGTCCTTCCTCGTGGAAGATCCTGAGATTTTAAGCACTGCTACTTTATAGAAGGCAGGTTGGTTTAGTGAGGAAATCGACGTTTGAAAAGATAGTACTATTTGGGGCACTTAGCATTTCACAGATCCTCAAGTCTTGAGGTGGGCTAAACATCAGTGTCCTATTTTACAAATCAAACGCAAGCAGGTAAGTCTGGTGTTCAGGAAGAGCATGGTCACTCTTACCTCAGATTCGTCTATCTGAACTTAATGGAGATGGGCTTGCAAATATCCACGGGGAAAAAAGACTATCTAGCAATCTTATGATGACCTGAACATATGGAATAATTCTCTTGCTTATAACAAATATATTTACATAGAATTGAGCTGTAAAATTACCAATGTGGAGTAAAGTATGTTGCTTTTCTGCCTCAGGTTGAGTGGAGCAGGACGGATCACTAGTGTGGAACCATAGGAAAGCAGGTGCACAAAGGGAGTCAATACAAATGATGCCTGGGTTCCACAGGGGGGTAGGCCTCACCCTAGCCCATGGTGAAGAGGAAAAACTGTATCAGCCCAGGCGGCAACTGTTCAATAGTTGCATGTACTTTCTAGCATCCAATGTCCTCCTGATGCAGATTTCCTGAAGCCCCTAGCTTTCTTCGTTTTCCTAACAGGTCCTGCACATAGCTCGTTTGGATACAATGTTTCTTCCTTGACTCTGAAATGGCTGCTCAGAGGTAGAAGCTTAACTTTCTCTACTCACCAGTTTCTGCTTTTTGCATTAAGCTGCTGCCAATAAAATTTTTAGATTTTCAGCTTAAGA
>JADRCH010004659.1:0-25322 GCA_019843965.1 Rhynchomys soricoides
AGAGGGCCAACAGATTGCCTTGAGTAAAATAGACCTCTCCAAACAACAGAAGATTTTCATCTTAGCTCTCTGCTCTTTCTTCCTCTTTACCTCACAGGAGACTGAAAAATGGATATAGGACTTCTTGAAGCTCCCTCTCAAAAAAAGATGCCTGAAGAATAGCAGAAAATTATACCCTTTTATCAATGTGCTGATAAATTCTTTATCCAAGGAAAACCAATTCTTCTCCTAAAATTCCTTTCCTTTATGTTTATAATTCACACACACACACACACACACACACACACAAACCATGTGCACACACACCATATATGTTAAATACCACGTTTCTGATATTACAGATATGAAAATTAGCAATGCTTTAATCTAGTGTTCTGTGGGTACAAACATAACTGTCAAAAGAAAAGATTCATCATACTTATGAAACAAGTGTTCTTATTCAGAACATGTAGAAGACATATTAGTAAATTTCAGTATGTAATAATACTCTTGGCTTCAGTTGTGCTGTAGTAAGGTTTATTAATATCTCAAACCCTAGCTAGAGAGGCCTTACTTAATTGAAAATCAACATGTATATATGTACATGACAGACCGCAAAAACAAGGAATCTTGCACACAGTATGGTAACATGCTATAAAACCAGAAAAATATCTGAAAAGAGATAGTATTGAGCTAACACAATTGTTTAACTTCCCACGAGTCTGGTTTGGATTGTATCTCAGATTATTTGATCCTGTTAGTACTTTTATTGTTTCAGAATTAGGAGGTAGTATTCTCAGTCAAACTTTGCAAGACTTCTGCTATGAGCTTACAACTATATACAATAGAAGACTAGTAGGAAGAAACTGAGGCAAGTGCTATATAAATAACAAGGATAAACCAATTGCTCATATAGATAGATTTATTTGGACTGAAATGATTAGATGATTAGATAATAAAGAGACCTACCTGTTCCTGCAGAGGAACTAAATTTGGCCCTCAGCATCCACACTTGGTGACTCAAAATGAACTGCAATATCTGCAGTTCAGGAGATCCTACACTTTTGTCTACACTCTCTGGGCACTGGCATATACACATGGCATACAGGAATATACATAAGTAAATACAAAATCAAAGTTCAAAGTAAGTTTTCTCTTGCTATTTTATGATTATTGGTCTCACCACAATTTGGAATATATATCAATATTCACCTACAAAGGAATTCACCCAACACAATTATTTCAAGTCAGTTTTACCTTCATTATTAGCAAAGTAGACAAAATTGCATTTATTCCATCTCTCTGTCAACTGTACATCAAAATCTCATATTCTTAAAGAGAAGCATCCATTATTCCACAATCCCAGAATATCATGAATATTCACAGATCTTGGAGCCTTAGGCATAATCCCATTACTTCTAATGTACAACTTTTGTCTTTTATTTGAGAGAACACCATCCTCATTTTATTACCATTGATTTTTATTTCTAAAAGTGTCCATCTACTATGCCATATGAAAAATGGGAAAGCATATGAAGTTACAAAATAATCCATAGTTTCTGAACCTTGAAGGAACCCCCGATTTCAACTTAGATGTAGGGTGTACCAAGAGTTTAGGAGCATTCCCTGGTTTCTGCTAATATCAGGCTTGTGGTATAGTAATCTCCTCACTTTCCATGCAAGTAATGGTGAATCTGTCTTCTAGATATACAGATGAGTAGGATGGGGATTGGGTCAACTGGATGCCACATACTACGCCTGTGATTGGAAACATACAAACAATATACATGGTTAATCAAGATAGAAATGACTTCTCTGAAGTTCCAAGTAACCTTGATTACAAATGGTTAAAGAATACCCATAATTTTCCATATATTATCCGTGTAGGGCTAGATTTGTGGAAAGATATTGTGTAAATTTCTTTTTGTCATGGAATATCCTGTTTTCTCCGTCTATGTTAATTGAGAGTTTTGCTGGGTATAGTACCCTGGGCTGGGATTTGTGTTCTCTTAGGGTCTCTTTGAGATCTGCCCAGGATTTTCTAGCTTTCATAGGCTCTAGTAAGAAGTCTGGTGTAATTCTGATAGATCTGCCTTTATATATTACTTGACCTTTTCTCCTTACTGCTTTTAATATTCTCTCTTTATTTGGTGCATTTGGTGTTTTGATTTTTTTTTTTTTTTTTTGGTTTTTCGAGACAGGGTTTCTCTGTCTATCCCTGGCTGTCCTGGAACTCACTCTGTAGACCAGGCTGGCCTCAAACTCAGAAATCTGCCTGCCTCTGCCTCACGAGTGCTGGGATTAAAGGCATGTGCCAATACTGCCTGGCTGGTGTTTTGATTATTATGTGAAAGGAGGAATTTCTTTTCTGTTCCAATCTATTTGGAGTTCTGGAGGCTTCTTGAATGTTTATGTTCGTCTCTTTCTTTAGGTTAGGGAAGTTTTCTTCTATAATTCTGTTGAAGATATTTACTGGTCCTTTAATTTGGGAATCTTCACTCTTTTCTTATCTATTATCCTTATGATGGGTCGTCTCATTGTGTCATAGATTTCTTGGATGTTTTGGGTTAGGGGATTTTTGCATTTTATATTTTCTTTGACAATGTTTTTTATGGTATGTTCTACACCTGAGATTCTCTCTTCTATCTCTTGTGTTCTGTTGGTGATTCTTGCATCTATGAATCCTGATCTCTTTCCTAGGTTTCCAATCCCCTGAGTTGTCTTCCTTTTTGGTTTCTTTTATTGTTTCTGTTTCCATTTTTAGATCCTGGATGGTTTTGTTCAATTCCTTCACCTGTTTGGTTGCTCAAATCCAGTCCTAAAAAGGATAATAGATGGAAAACACCAACACAAGAAGGGAAACTACACCTTAGAAAAATCAAAAACTTAATCTTTCACAAACCCAAAAGAAGATAGCCATACAAACATAAAATAACGTCATAAATACCAGGAAGCAACAATCACTTTTCCTTAATATCTCTTAACATCAGTGGATTCAACTCCCCAATAAAAAGCCATAGACTTAGAGACTGGATATGAAAATTGGACCCAGCATTTTGCTGCATACAGGGAACTTACCTCAGTGACGAAGACAGATACTAACTCAGAGTAAAAGGTTGGAAAACAATTTTCCAAGCAAATGGTCCCAAGAAACAAGCTGGTGTAGCCATTCTAATATCTAGTAAAATAAACTTCCAATCAAAAGTTATCAAAAAAGATTAGGAAAGACACTTTGTACTGTTCAAATAGAAATATTTAAGGGGTAACTTCAGCAAGTATTATCAGTATCTGATGAATCTCAGTGTAATGGCCTTGGGAGATGCAAAGGAATTTTGGTCTTTGCTCAGAGTGAAGCTAACATATCTTCAAGGGAGAATATTGCAGGTATTTGAATTTTATGGTCACATTAGGGAGGTGAGTCCTGTATATTTTAGAAGAATAATATTTATTTTCTCTGAATTTAGTCAGGAATTGTGAACTTATTTCTAGCTGAGTGTGACAGTAGTAAGGTTTTCAAAACCTACTGAAAACTAGTAATATTAAACATGTGATTTATGAGATTAGGTTGTGTGCTATTTTGACTGAAGTCGGCTTTCCTTTGTCATTTCATAGAAAAAAATGAATGGCCTATAAAACTGTAAGTATTGATCTGTCAGAAATAATTTCCAATTGTATAACGTTTTTACAAAGTGATTTAATTTATTTTTGTTATATTTATAATGTGTATTTGTAAGATGATGATAATATTGGCTTCTAAAATTTTAGCCTAGAAAATAGCATTTTAATTATTATAGAAATGTTTACAAGTAATTTTACAATTTATTACTTCTGTATTTAATTTTGACATGTTTCCTGTTTCTCATAATTCACCATTGTACATAATACCATGATAGATATTATACAATTCATATATATATATATATATATATATATATATATATATATATATGCCAACATAAATTCCTAGAAATAAGTTTACTAGATAAAATTTTATGCACAATTTTAAAAAAAAATACATAAGCTTACCAACCTTATTCATAACTTTAACTCTTCCCATTCATACTCTCTACTCACAAAGACAACAGAGAATTTATCAACCTTTGGCTGGAGACTATCAATAAGTAAAAAGTTCCCAATTTGTCAACAGGAATGCAATTACCATTAGAATGCATTAAGCAAAAATGTTTAATTATTTTATGTTTAACAGATTATATCCTACCATCAGACAACTAGATGAAGACAAAAACTTTCACAATTAAGTTGAGATCTTGTTCAAAGATCACTGACAGGTTTTTTGCTGTTGCTCTGGTTTTGTTTGTTTGATTGTTTGTTTTTTGTTGTTTTTATTTTTTTTTGGTTTGGTTGTCCTTTTTGTTTTTGTTTTTTGTTTTGTTTTTGCTAGATCCAATGGATAGTTTTCGCCTGAACTCAACAAAGCTACCCTTTGAAGAAGAAGAAGAAAAAAAAGAGAGAGAGAGAAAGAATAACCATAGTTATCCTTCCATACCTGGGATCCAAAATAGCAAGAACACCAGAAGCTGAGAGGGAGCCTTCATGTCTGCACTGTAACCAAATATTGATTGACTCGTGAATAGGGTGCAGCCAGACTAATAAAATGTTCTGAGTGAGAAGAATGGAGAAACATACAAATAATCAGATCCTTGGAAGGGCTAGTTTTTTTTAGTAACTCAACTTGACTGTGTCCGAGTCTTGCATACCAGATGAGAATACCGAAAATTTTGCTGATGATTATTTTTGCCAATGGCAGACCTGTTACAAAAGATACTTTGATACATTTTCAGCATTGCAATAGATATAAGTACTGGTGTTATTTCATTTTCTCCATTAGATTAGGATCAGTTAGAGATCCACTGTTTGTGACTTGAACTCTTATGCTTAAATATTTCTTTACTTATAGTACTTCTATTGGGAGGACATCAGTTCTCACTTTCTACCAAATAAGTTGGAGGGATTGAAGCTTGGTTTTCCACTCGGTAGGATACTGTCTTTTACCAACTGTGCTCTTTAACAACTGAGATATTTGAACATCCCTATAGTGATTTTTATTTTTCTAGTGTATGTCATTTGTTGATCCACCTTGGCAAAATCTACAGGTTTTATTCTTACTAAACCACTCAATAGATTGCAATGTATTTCTGGTTTGTAGGTTTTATTTCTGATGAAAATCTCTTTTCTGTCATCCACTAATACTGTCTACAGTTCCTCAGCATGTGGGAGAAGTGGTGATACTGGTGACTTTACCAAATTATCTTCCTCCAGGGCTGGAGAGATGGTCAGCTATTAAGAGAATTGGCTGTTTTTCCAGAGGTCCTGTATTCAGCTACCACAACTCGCCTGGCAACTCACAACTCTCTTTAACTTTAGTTCCAGAATATCCAACATCCAACACCTTCTTTTGACTTCCTTGGGCCATGAATATGATACATAGTCATGTATGCCAACAAAACAACTATTGACATAAAAAATAAGAAAAAATGCCTTCTCATCCAATTATAGAACACAAATTAAAATAATATGAACCCCTGAGTCTTTCCAGAACTCACCCTGGATTGATTGCACCCAATAGAATGGGGACTAAGGTACTTTGCCTTATATCTCCCCTTGGCTTTCCTCTATTCTGTATCATATTCCTAAGGGTTCATTTTATGAAAATCAGAGAAGTTAAAGGGCCATATGAAGTAGACAGTTTAGAAAGCCCTCTGTTCTTGGCTGGGAAGGCTTATTTTCAGTGTATGATACTGCTATGCTCCATCACCACTGCACACATTGAAATCGAACAGGACAATCCAACAGAACAAAAGAGTCAAAGACACATTTGTTTGCATACTTTAGGAGTCACATAAATACATGAAAGTGAAAGCCATAATATATATGCAGAGGATGAGGTAGAGACCTGTGAAGACCCTGTACATGTTCCTTTATTCTCTGTGAGCTCATATGAACTTTGTTCATGTTGATTAAGAGGGCCTTGTTTTCCTGGTGTTTTCAATCTTTTCTGCCTCTTACATCTTTCTGTCTCCTCCTTACTGGGGTTCTTTGAACTCTAAGGAGAGGGATTTGATTCAGATTTCCCACTTAGGACTGAGTGTTTACAGCCTCTGTTGTACTATTGAAGATTGTTAAGTAGTAAAGTAGCAGAGTGATTGCTTTTGTACTTAGTGGAACCAAGATGAGGGTCAACAGCAGGAGCCTAGTAATTGAGATTCAGAGATCCATGTGAGATTTTGGCTTCTACTCTCACAAATACAAAACTGAACTCTGGGCCATTTATTTTGTCTTAATTTTGTTAATGGTCTCGTGCCCTTTTTATCTTAACTATCTATGCTATCTTAACAAATGTTCATGAGTCTTTCTTACATATTTACTTCCTTGATCTGTGTCACTTACCCAAATTGAAGAGGAAGATCAATCCTTTGGCTCTGTGAAGGAATCATTTGTTTTTATCAAGTGAGAATTTGTGTAAAACTCACCTAATGATCAAAGAGAGTCACCTTTTGCCAATTTTTATTTCCAGTGGATTTTCTTGGGTATATTGGTGAGATTGCTTCCACCAATTCATTCTTATGTCCTCAGGTTTGAACATAATTAACATCACCTGCTCACTGTGGGAGCATAAGCAATCCTACAGCAGGATCAGCCCTGTATAGCTTTCAAGTGCTTGGGAAAAGGAAGCATGTATAATTGGTTATCCTACAGAATCTACAAAGTTGTTTTTCCACAAGTGTTCTGAGTCATGTTTATCTGCCTTTTCTGAAGAACATCTATCTGTAAGATTGTCTCTTTCCACAGAGTTTCTGACATAGAAAAGTGGACAATTTCAGAGAAGTGATTAGAGTCCTCATGGGGCTTAAATGGAAAGCATAAACACTTATAACCCCATAAAACCTTATAAACATATGGAAAATAGTAAGGTAATAGCTGTGTATACTAGTTTAAAGACAAAAATGGAAAAATGATAAATGTAAAATCAAAGAGGAAAAACCCAGAGCAAGTGAAAAGCATACTGAAAGGGGAAATGAGAAAGAAAGGGGACAAGGATGTTTCTGCTATAGATCATGTAAGTACAAACTAGGAAAAAGACAAAGAAAACAAAGACCTATATTGAGGGAAAAATGATTTATTACATATTCAGAGTTGCTATGTTGGCTTTTCTTGTAGTAACAGCAATGAAAAGGCTGAGTGGAGGAAACTGATAACTTAGAGTCAACCTGTGCATTAGAGTGAAAGCTTTTTTAAAATGTTTCATTATTTTTCAATTTCATACAACTACACAACAAAGTATTATCATATCTATGATCATTTTCCCTCATATCCTGGTAACACAACCACCTTTTTCCTCACCTCTCCCTCTCTCTCTCTCTCTCTCTCTCTCTCTCTCTCTCTCTCTTTCTCTCTATTTACTCTAGTTTGTGTTGTCTACATGTGCACAGATTTGGGTCCATCTGAAACATGGTAATCCTACGAGTTGCTCTATTCTCTAATACTAATGGCTCTGCCTCTCCAGGAACCACTATAGCACTAACTGCACAGTAGAGATTGAGTCCTGAACATGACCTTGCCACCTATACCAGGATTTTGACTGCCATGATCTTGCAGATAATCAGTACTTCATAAGTTCATGATTTCTATAGCCACACCATGTCCAGAAGACAGCATTTCACAGCCCTCCTCCTATTTTATGGGTTTAACATTTTATCTTCACCTGTTCTAGGACAGTTTCTGAGACTTGAGATAGAGATATAAGTTAGATGTCCCATATCAATCTAAGCATTCAGTTTATGGTTCTGTCATTACTCTGACTAGTCATGTATTTCTCCATTCACTTCTGATTAATTAAAAAAATGAAGCTTCACTAACCAAAGTAGACCAAAAAAAAAAAAATTAACAAAAAATTGAAAAACCAAATGGCTGAACTGTTGTATGTTTACATGTACATAATTTTTCCATTATCAAAGAGCCTTCATGTTTTATAAAGTGCTATTACACTGTAGAAAGGTTGTTTTATATGCAGCTTTAGTCTTCTATTATAATATACTTTGTCTAAAGCAACTTGATTTTCTCATGTCTCGTGTACAAAATGTGTATTTTATTCATCAATACAGTCAAACTATCAAGTTTCATTGGGAATCCAAGATCATTAGCAATAGCCTGTATTAGTTTGACATCTCCATATTCAGATCATTTTACCTGGAACACAAATTATGTCACGTACATACATATATACATACATATATACATACATATGTAGCAGGATGAGAAACTCTAGGATTCCTGGGCACGTAAATTATGTCACGTACATACATATATACATACATATATACATACATATGTAGCAGGATGAGAAACTCTAAGATTTCTTCCATCAGAAGAAACTCAGAAAATCACTTTCACCATTTTTAGTGTCCTTTGAGGTAAAGAAAAGTGGAAAACACAGAGTTAATAATACAGTTCTGTTTTGCTGACCAGTCAATATTGGAAAATCAACCCAGGGAGTCTATTTCTGTTAAGAGTACTATTTTTACTACTCTCAGAATTTCAAGTTACCCATAGTTCTTTATCAATAGAGGAATCCCCTCAAGAATTCCCATGTCAATGTTTATATGTATGCTGAAGTCATCCTTGTTCATGTCTTGTTCAGGCATCAGCCATTAGACCACCTAGATGCATGTTTCTAGGAAACACAAGCCACCTTAGTTAGGGTTTTACGGTTGTGAACAGACATCATGACTGAGGCAACTCTTATAAGGACATTTAATTGGGGCTGGCTTACAGGTTCTGCGATTCAGTCCATTATCATCAAGGTGGGACATGGCAGCATCCAGGTAGGCATAGTGCAGGAGGAGCTGAGGGTTCTACATCTTCATCTGAAGGCTGCTAGCAAAACATTGGCTTCTAGCCAGCAAGAATGAGGATCTTAAACCCCATATCCACAGTGATACACTTACTCCAACAAGGGCACAGGTTCTAATTAGTGCCACTAGGCTGAGCATACACAAATTATCACAGAATGTTAGAGAAAATCTCCTGTTTCTCTGGCTTTTAAATTGTTTTTACCCACTCTGCAATGAACTGTGGGGTACAGGTGCAGAAAGCATATTGTAGTTGAATCCTTTGGGACTGGTCAGCCCATCATCTCCTAATCTCCGCACTTTGATATTTTTGTGGGATTTTTTGAAATGGTCTCTATCTCTTACAAAGGGAAGTTGCATATTACATATTTAAAATATATGAATAGAACTGTGTTCATTGTTTATGAATAGAAGGAATAAGAGGCCATGAATCTGAGAAACAGCAAGAAATATAGATGGATTCGTATGAATGGAAGAAAAGGAAGTGGCAAAGAGTATGTGGCTATGTTATAATTTTTAAAAGATAAGAAAATGATTGTAACTCAACCTAGTTCTTACATTTAATTCAAGATCAAAGTGATGACAAAACTTACCAAAAATAATAGAAGAGGTAAATATTTCAATATGAAAAAACTGCATTGATTGTGCACCATACTCCCCTTTTGGCAATCTGTCTCCCAGGAAAGAATTGAAAAATAGCAGCTATGCTGGGTGGGAAATCTCAGTGAGGCCTATACAGATCATGTTCAGTTGGTGTTGAAATGATAGAGGTATTCAATATCATGTTTCTTGACTTACGAATAGTACATTTCGTGGTTCAGGTGAGTAACATTTTCCACTTATAAGGCCACCAAAATATTGCATTTTCAATGGAAACCTATTTTCAAATTGAAAGTATTTGACATTTACTATACCATGGTATGTGGTATCACTACTCTTCCTTGATTGTGAGCAGTAGCCACAATCTATAACTCAAAAGCAGCCACATGATAACAAGACCATATCACAGTGTACCATCCTTTTAAAATGATATTTCACAGCTTGCAATATTATGGCTTTATATTAAATGGCTTTGTATCATCATTACTATAAGTAGGTTCTATATTATTTTAGCTATTTGTAACCTCAATGTAAAATAGAGAATGGGTAATATCTATGTTTTCCATTTCATAATAACATGAAATATGGAATATGTGTGAATGTGTTTGACTGTGTGAACATTATTTTTCCTTGTGCCTATATCCACTGGAAGTAATGAATTGCCCCACTTGTTAAAGTACTTTGTTTTTTCTAAACACTCTACTACTTGGCATGCATCACTATGAATGTAATTTTCCTTCTAGACTCCAAAATAGACATTATGGAAACCTGCCTTCCTTTTGGCTATTTTAACAGTAGATGGCAGCACTATCACATTTCTATTCAGTCAATAACCCAAGTCTTAGAGCTGTAATTACATTAAGATTAGAAAACAAGAAGTTGTTCAGGACCCACATGAGGGTCAAGCTGCATATATGAGAGGGGAAGGTCTACATCCAGTGTCTGTACATTCTTTGGTTGGTAGTTCAGACTCTGAGAACCCGAAGGGTCCAGGTTAGTTGATTCTGTTGGTTTTCCTGTAGAATTCCTATTCCTTTTGGTGTCTAGCAATCCTTCTTCCTGTTCTTCCATAAGAGTCCCCAAGTTCCATCCACTGTTTGGCTGGGAGTATCTGTATCTGTTTGAGTCAGCTTCTGGGTGGAGACTCTCAGAGGACAACATGCTCCTGTCTGAAAGCATAATAGAGTATCATTAATAGTGTTAGGTATTGGTGCTTGCCCATGGGGTGTGTCTCACATTGAGCCAGTTATTGGTTTACCATTCCCTCGGTCTCTGCTCCCTCCCCCATGCCTGCATTGCCTGTAGACAAGATAAATTTTGGGTTCAAAGTTTTGTTGGTGGTTTGGTGTCTCTATCGCTCCACTAGGTTTCCTGTCTGGCTAAAGGAGGTGGGATCTTCAGGTTTCATATCCCCAGTGTAGTGAGTCACAGCTAAGGTCACCCCCATTGATTCTTGGGCACTTCCCTTATTCCAGGTCTCTGTATAGTCCTGGAGATGCCCCCTACTTTCTCACCCCTGTTAGTTGTAAATTTCAATTCATTTTCATAGTCATCTAACCATCTCTTCTATCATTCTCCATATGTGATTCTAGATGCCCATTTCCTTCCCTATCCCTTCCCTCCGGATTCCCTCCATTTGTCTCTTATGACTATTTTATTTCACCCTCCTAATTAATATTCAATCTTCCTTGTTTGGACTCTCCTTATTGTTTTGCTTCTTTCGGTCTGTAGATTGTAACGTGGTAACTGTATTTACGGCTAATAATCCACTTATAAGTGAGTACATACCATGCATGTCCTTTTAGGATCCTCACTCAGGATGAGATTTTCAAGTTCCATCCATTTGCCTGCAAAAATCAAGATGTCTTGTTTTTTAATACATGAATAATGTTCCATTTTATCCATGCACATGTTCTTTATTCACTCTTCAGTTGAAGGACAATTAGGGTATTGCCAGTTTCTGGCTATTATGAATAGAGCGGCTGTGAACATGGTTGAGCATCTTTGTGAGATGTTGGATCATCTCTTGGATATTTGCCCAGGTGTGATATAGCTGGACCTTGAAATATAACTATTTCTAGTTTTCTAAGAAAATGCCAAATTGATTTCCAAAATGGTTGTACAAGTTGGAACTGACACAAGCAATGAAGGAATATTTCCCTTGCTCCACTTCCTTGCCAGCATGTGCTAGCTTTAGAATTTTTCATCTTAGCCATTCTGATTGGTGTAAGATGGAACCTCAATTGGAGCTGGCACTATCCAAAAAGCTGTTGCCTGTACATGGGATATGTTCTACTAGCTGGGCTGTCTAGCTTAGCCTGGCAGAGTCTTGAGGTGCCAGGGTGGGTGGGATACACAGGAGTCCCCCACCTACTCAGAGGAGAAGACAAAGAGTAGTGGTGGAAGGTCTGTGGGAGGGGGAGCAGAAAGGGGCAATAAGTCAGATACAAAGTGAATAAGTAAAAAGAAAAATGATAAATTAAATTTTAAAAAACAAAGGAAACAAGAAGTCCCATGATCTTGATTCACTTGGCACCCATGGAGATTGCCAATCTCTGCCTACTTTGATTAACAGTAACTGTATTCATAATACCAAGGGTTCTTGGAGGAAACTGAGTTAGTAAGAATTTAAAATTGGTTGTTTTGGGGGCTCAGGGGATTTCTTAGCATTTAAGAGCATTTGTTGCTTTTGTAGAAGACCTGGACTCAATTGGCAATATTTACATGATGGCCTACAGTCATTCATTACTCCAGTACTGGGGTATCTGAAGCCCTCTTTTGAGTTCCTTGAGTATTAAACATGCATGTTATGCACACGCATTTATGCAGGCAAACTATTCATAAACACAGAATAAAATTAATAAACAACAACAACAAAAAGATTAGGTATCCTATCTCAATAGAGTAGAGACAAAAATATATTTTGTTTTTTCAGGTGTCTTGCGAATCCAACACGAAGTTCAGATTTAGTCTGATGGTGATGAAGACATCATTTTCTGTATCCATAATGAGGTTCATTGAACGGTTTGGTGATTTATTTGTGTTATATAACACCAAGGATGATTTAGTATCCTTACTGGTGAGACATAAAAGCCATATTAACAAAAATAATAGAAGATTTTTTCATTCTGATGTAACAAGAATAAGACAAGCAACTAGCTACTAAACACAATGAAAGATAAGACCACATTTTATTTGGAAGAGTACCCATTTAGTTAGAATTGTGTGCTCAGAAAGGCATACTTAAAAATTAACTTGAATTCAAGAATTCCTAAGTCAGTATCTTTCAATATGTCTATCTATTGGCAGAGTCTCTCAGTTGTTCTTCAAAATTGTTGATAAAAAATGGAAGAAGTCTTTCATGAAGGGAGGAATGAGAAATCAACCTTAAGATAATCTTGACACATAGAAAAGCTTGCATGACTATGCTAACTTCAAAGTTATAGGAAGGTAATTGAAACTTTCTCTACAGTAAAGTAAAAATATTTTTAAAAAACATCTATTTATTCACTTAACAACACTTTATCAGAGCTTTTCCTCCTCCCAGTTTCCCTGTCATGCAAATCCTCACCCCATTTCCTTAGTCTTTGCTGTAAGTAAAACATTTAATCAAACTTAGACATGAATTTTCAGACTCAGGTGCTGCCAATCTTTAAAATGTAGTTTAATTGAAAAGTGCTTTCAGATATTCTCAGATAATGAATAGAACAGGAACTAAACAGTTTCAGAGCACCGTTCACACTGAGGATGGTGATTGCTCAGAGTAGTTTTAGAAGAGTGCATCTTTGAACCTCCAGCCCATGCTCTCTTAAATCTAGCAGAACAATTGTTTCCATTGCTTTCATTGGGAGAGGTTTTTTTTCTTTCTTTCTAGGGATAGCATCAGTGCTTGACAATTGTAGAAATGTGTCTGAGCACACCTGGGCTCCGGATCACATGTGGAGTCTATTTTTCCATTAGCTTTGTGGGAATGATAATCTGAACAGATTAGAATGAATAGGTGAGGTCTCTAATGAGCAGCATTCAGGAAAACAGGATGCAGATAAGGCTTTCTGTGATCATCATAAACAGTCATTCTTGATACAAATTTATTATGGGAGAAATATACTGCAAATTACTGAATTGAACATCCTTTATTTAGTGGATCAAATAAACCTTGTCTTTAGGGAAATATATGGGTGATAATATAGGGCAGGGCTTTTCCTTCTAAAATGAAGGGAAGAGAAAACAGAAATTTCCTTCTTTATCAGTGTAGTAACTACAAATAAGTAGATATTGTCCTGGATTAACCTGGTTTGCCTTAGTTAACAGGCCACATGTTTATAAGCCAAGGACTGCCTAGACTGTATCTGGCTATTTGCATACTTCTTTTTCAGAAACCACAAATATCTCACAGTTGTTTTAAAGAGATGTACTTATGAGATAGCAGTAATTGGCCAGAGACCAAAATTCAAATACACAATGGATTTTCGGGTGCCGATTTTCAGCTTCGTGCTAATCAGTATCACAGGTAACAGAGGGCAGGGAGTTTGATCTCAGAATTCAACCAAAATTCTTTTCCCTGGGCAATTTGAGTCTAAAATATACTTTTTCTCTTTTTCTCT
Organism: Rhynchomys soricoides; assembly: GCA_019843965.1. Classification (NCBI taxonomy): domain Eukaryota; kingdom Metazoa; phylum Chordata; class Mammalia; order Rodentia; family Muridae; genus Rhynchomys; species Rhynchomys soricoides. The sequence continues at coordinate 14,054 of JADRCH010004659.1, forward strand.
GAATATTGGGTGGTATAAAATTATTTTTGTATCTCCACATGTACTAAACCCTGTCTCTCTATGCCACCTTTTCCTAGTCATAGTGTCCAGTGGAGAAATTGTGCTCACCCAGTCTCCATCAATCATGGCTGCATCTCTGGGAGATAAGGTCACCATCACGTGCAGTGCCAGCTCAAGTATAAGCTCCAGTTACTTTCACTGGTACCAGCAAAAGTCAGGTGCTTCCCCCAAACTCTGGATTTACGAGACATCCAAGCTGGCTTCTGGAGTTCCAAATCGCTTCAGTGGCACTGGGTCTGGGACTTCTTACTCTCTCACAATCAGCAACTTGGAGACTGAAGACATTGCCACTTATTACTGCCAGCAGGGGAGTAGTTTCCCACCCACACAGTGATACAGACCTGAACAAAAACCTTCAAACTCCTTAGGGCCCAGTTACTTCCTCCTACAGATAAAATATGGCCAGTGGTTTGATAGCAGTTGTCCACACTGGGTGTTCTGCTTTACAATGTCAGTTGCATCTTTCTGTTCTCATGACAAGTAATTGAAACACACCACTAATAAAAAAAAAAAAAAAACAGAAAGGAAACAGAGAACTAATCAGTGGACATTAATTTTTTACGTCTATCTATCTATCTATCTATCTATGAATCCATATATCCATTTGTGTGTGTGTTCCTTAGTTTGAAAAATTAAATTCATAAGGAAATTTTATCGTTCTAAATAAATGAACAGAAATTATTTAAAATATATAAATGTACAATTACATTTAAATTTAAATAACATTTTAACTATATTTAAATTACATTTAATAATAACAGGAATAATTATGTAATAGTTCATTTTCAATTTTCCAATTTAAGGTGCTTGGTATAAAACTCAGATGCTCAGTTACCAGCCTCCCTGTCTGCATCTCTAGGAGAACGTTTCACCACCACAGGAAGTCAAGATATTGATTGGTATTTAGCACATTATTAATATGTTATATTTGTTAAGAAAGCTTTTTCAGAATCATTTGTTTGACCTTTAGTTCTAGCAAAGAAAAGGCTGTATAAAGAGGCTCATGGATTAAGAACAGTCCTGAATGCTTCGAAGGACATTGCTTCAAGAAAAATCTGTACACATCTAAACCAAAAAGGAAACACTTTTATATTTATGTGCTGCTAAACACTGCATGAAATTAGGTACTTGGTGCTTGTTTCTGTTAGTGCTATACCTACTGTGGTTGCTTGAATAAGAATGGCCCCTGTAGGTTCATATATTTAATTGTTTGAAAGAGCCAGGCAGTGGTGGTGCCTGCCTTTAATCCCAGCATTGGGAGGCAGAGGCAGGCGGATTTCTGAGTTCGTGGCCAGCCTGGTCTACAGAGGGAGTTCCAGGACAGCCAAGGTTATATAGAGAAACCCTGTCTTGAAAAAAACAAAAAACAACAACAACAACAAAATTTAAAAAAAAATAAAAAAATAAATGCTTGGAAGAGGCCCTATTTGATAGGATTTAGATGTATGGCCTTGTTGGAAGAAGTGTGTTACTGGGGTTGGACTTCGGGGTTTTAAAAGCCTAATCCAGGCCCAGTGCTTCTATTTTCCTGCTGCTTTCTGATTCAGAGGTCAGATTCTCATCTCTCATGTCTGCCTGTGTGCAGACACAATCCCCACCATGAGGATAATAAACTAAATTCTAAGTAAGTCACAAATAAATGCTTTCCTTTTTAAGAGTTTTTGTGGTTATAGTATCTCTCCACAGCAATATAATAAAACCAAGAAACCTACTGATCTAGAATGGAAACTTGAGAAATTTTGAGCTCTGAGGCAAAAATGAAATAGCAAGTCACGTCTCCATTTCCTCACTTTCTGCCATGGCATATAGAAGAACCTTTGTCAGGATTTGGATCTTTTTTCCTTTCTAAGATTTTCTATTGTCATACTTAATGATCAACCCTCCATGAGATATAAAATCCAAAAAGGAGTATTAAATGTTCACTGAAACCTGTAGGAAGACATGAACAGGGAAAAAGACTAGAAAAGCACTCAATGATATACTGTATACACCTAAGCACACCAACAGCCCACCTTGAACTTGTGAAGAAATGAAGGGAAATGGGTTAGAGTGACTACTTTATCAGTTTTGGGTAGGACTTGACTTCTAGGAAATACCACCACCAGATAATAAACCAACCTTTGCATGAATGTGTCTATGCAACATGCCCAAGCCTTTGGATATTAAGAATTTAGATTCTAGGGTTAACAACTTGCACAAGTTCTTCCAATTATAATTTTATTTCTTTAGATATATTAAAAACTAAATGCTTTAATAAAATCAATTAGTGAGGGAACCTAAACATCCTTCATTTCATGAAGTAATGTCATGTCTAAGCTATGCAGGTAAAGATCTAATTTTACTATTTTGATAAAAACATCTTAACTTTTTTTTGATAATTGGTTATTTTTTTTCATAACATGGAATCATAAGGATGCCTCAGGATACCTTAGGGCACTAATCAAAGGATGTATCATGATGTGTGAGAACATTTTTTTAGTGTTTGTTTGTTTGGTTGGTTGGTTGGTTTTTGTTCTTGGTTTCTTTTTTTAAGCAGGGGACAAGATTTTAGAAATGTCTCATTACTCTGGAAAATCTGATAATTTTAATGAAACAGCAACTCTCCCTCACTCTTCCAACCCCATGACACAAAATCAGAGCTGTTTCTAAGAGTCTTCACTCTCCTGTGAAGCATGAAGTCAATGTTACTCATACAAGAAACTTCCCTAGCCCTTTGTCTCACAAAGCTGATGTCTGTAAGACTTATATTTCTCCCATCATTTCTTTTATCATAAATCTGCCACATGAGAGTAATTTTGTTCACTCTTCTAAGTACGATTGAAGGATCTTCTTTTGGGCCTTGTTAAACTTCATGTCTGTGAGTTGTATCATGGATATTCTTTACTTTTTGGCTAATATCCACTTTTCAGTGAATACATACCATGCATGTCCTTTTGGGTATGGGTTAACTCACAATGATATTTTCTAGTTCCATTCACCTTCCAAAGTGAATGAATTCCCAAGGAGACACTGACATTGTTAATTGTTCCATTAAAAGCTGGAACAGATTTCGTGTTGACAGAATATGGCAAAAAATATACGAAATCCAATAGTTAAATGGGAAATTTAAAAGAGGTTCTTCACTCTTGAAGACAATGGCTATGTCAAGAAGAACAGAAGGCAGGGTCAGCAATCGGAGGCATCTAAGGAACACCAGGGTTAGATATGTATAGATATAGCTCATGATACTTTGATGAGAAGTGGAGAGAGACAGCCATGGAGAAGATCTTAAGGAGAAGTCACCAGGCTCTGAGATCCTAAATAGGCTTCTGTTGAAAAGAAAAACTGAGTATGTTCTGTAGGATGTTCAAAGTGCTCCAATAGTGATTACAGAGTGGAAGAGTCATGAATTGAGGATAAATGCCATGAGGCACACTTCGTAATCTGTGATTGCAAGCACCTTCTGAAACACAGGATTACAGTTGAACTTTCTCAGACTCACCACAAGTATAATTAAGACAGAGAGGCTGCTAATAAGCTTTAAAGGCTTTCACTGAAACATGCTGCCAGCTACCATTCAAACTTTACCCAACTATCCAGCCCATGACCTGACACTTGGCTAGCTCTATACCTGTCTGCTCAGGTCCAGTCTATGTCTGTTCCCCTCATGCCTGCTCTCAATTCTCCTACTTCTTCTTTCTTCTTCCTAGATCAGTCTGTCAACCTGGAAGTTCTGATTACTGCCTTCTCCCCAGCTATTGGTCATCAGATCTTTATTATAACCAATAAGCAGCAACACACTATCTGATACATCTCTTCTGTTACCTAAGACTTTGAGAGTTGTTACAAACAGCTAAAAGTGGTAGGCCATAGATATGAAATACCAAACTTCTGGTAACACTTAGCTTTCTGCTGGTACCAAATTAACAACAGAAATTCTGGGAATGTACAGAAAAGGCTGCTTCTTGTAAACAGTCAGGGGCACTGTAGAAAGATAAGGACACTTAATCCATGCACAAATCTCTCTACCCAAAATCATTCCTATATAAAAGCAGTTCAGGGACAAAGATGGAGGGGAGACTGAGGGAATGGCTAATCAATAACTGGCCCAACTTAAAACCCATCTCATAGGCAAGTGCCAATCCCTTAACACTATTAATGATAGTCTGTTATTCTTACAGTTAAGGTGTAGTCATAACTGTCCTCTGGGAGGTTCTACCCAACCGCTGACCAAAAGAGATGTAGAAAACCACAGTCAAACATTAGACTGGGGTAGGGGACTCTTATGGAAGAGTTGGGGAAAGGATTTAAAGCCCTGAAGATCATAGGAATTCCACAGGGAAGACCATTAGAGTCAAATAAACATGTACCCTTGGCAGTTCTCAAAGACTTATAAACCAACCAAAGAGCATAGACAGACTATACCAAGGACCTTGGCACAGAGGGCTCCCTTGTCTGGCAACAATAGACTTGATGTGCCAGGGTAGGTGATAGCCAGGGGTGCTACCTTCTCAGAGGACAAGGGGAGGGGGATGAGGGAGAGACTCTGTGAAAGGATACTTGGCAGGGGGGACAGCATTAGGGATGTAAATAAACGAGTTAATTAAGTAATAAAATAATTAATTAAAAAATAAAATACTGCCAGGAGTGTTGAAAAGCCAGCAAGAGGAGGGCTCCAGACACAGAGACTGGGGAACAGCCGGGAAGTAAGAGCCTTCTGGGTTCTATCTGTGGCAGGAGACCTCTGCCAGGGCCACCAGGGTTCCATAGCCAAGTAGCGCTGGGGGAAAGCTAGCCTCCCAGGAGTGGGGGCAAGACTAACTGCTCAGAGGGACCCACACAGAATCCCCAGAATACAGAGACTGAGGATAGGGGTTCTGGTTTCTTTCAGTGGCTGGAGAGCAGATCCTGTGACACAGGGATCCATAATCAAATAGTGCCAGGAGAGAACTGGTATACCAGGAATGCTGACATACTTTAAGCACAGGCAAGACCACCACTACTTTTCAAATTCACTGGACCAAGAGAGACCCTTGCAGAGCCATCAGGACAAAGTAAACAAGGGACAGCTGAGGATTAGATACTTCTTGTTTCTGTCTACATCCCAGAGTTGACCCTGCACCACAACTCTCCAAACACAAATTCCTCTCAGAGAGAACTGGTCATCAAGGAGTATTGACACCTAAGCTTGTAGGAAAGACAAACCACAGTCAGAGAAAGACCAGCTAACACCAGAGATAAACAAATGGCAAAAAGCAATGGCAAGAACACAAAGAACAGAAACCAAGACTTCTTGGCATCATCAGAACCCAGCTCTCCCACCACAGCAAGCACTGGATAACCTAACACACCAGAAAAAAGGAAGACTGAGACTTAAAATCACATATCAAAAGGATGATAGAAGATTTTAAGAAGGAAATAAATAACTCCCTTAAAGAAATACAAGAGAACACTGGTAAACAATCTGAAACCCTTAAAGAGGACACACAAAAATCCCTTAAAGATTTACAGGAAAACACAGTCAAACAAATGAACAAAACCATCCAGGAATTAAAACAGAAATAGAAACAATAAGGAAATAACAAAATGAGACAACCCTGGAGTTATAAAACCTAGGAAAGAAATCAGGGGTAATATATGCAAACATCACGAACAGAATACAAGAGATGGAAGAGAGAATCTCAGGTGCAGAAGATATCATAAAAAACATGGACACAACAGTCAAAGAAAATGCACAAAAACAAAAAGTTCCTAACCCAAAACATCCAGGATATCCAGGATACAATGAGAAGACAGAACCTGAGGATAATAGGTATAGAAGAAGTGAAGATTCCCAACTTAAAGGACCAGTAAATATCTTCAACAAAATTATAGAAGAAAACTTCACTAACCTAAAAATAGAGATGAACATAAATATAAAAGAAGCCTACAGAACGCCAAATAGACTGAACCAGAAAAGAAATTCCTCCCATCACATTTTAGTCAAAATACCAAATATACAAAATAAGGAAAGAATATTGAAAGCAATAAGGGGAAAAGGGCAAGTAACATATAAAGGCAGACCTATCAGAATTAAACCAGACTTCTCACCGGAGACTACGAAAGCTAGAAGATCCTGGGCAGATCTCATACAGACTCTAAGAGAACACAAATGACAGCCCAGGATGGTATACAATGCAAAACTCTCAATAATCATAGATGGTGAAACCAAAATATTCTATGACAAATCCAAATTTGTACAGCATGTTTCCACAAACCCAGCCCTACAAAGAATAATGCATGGAAAATGCCAACTCAAGGAGGAAAACTACACCTAAGAAAATGCATGAAAGTAATCTTTCAACAAACTCAAAAGAAGATAGCCACACAAACAGTTAAACAACATCGAAAATAACAGAAAGCCACAATCACTATTCCTTTATCACTATCTCTTAACATCAATGGTCTCAATTCCCTAATAAAAAAACATAGATTGACAGACTGGATTCAAAAATAAGACCCAGCATTTTGCTGCATCCAGGAAACACACCTCCGTGTTAAAGACAAACACTATCTCAGAGTAAAGGACTGGAAAATAATTTTCCAAGCAAATGACCCTAAGAATCAAGCTGGAGTAACCAATATAATATTGGGATAAAATCAACTTTCAAGCAAAAGTCATCAAAAAAGATAAGGAAGGACATGCCATAGTCATCAAAGTAAAAATCTACCAAGAACTCTCAATTTTAAACATATATGCCCCGAACAGTCACAAAAGAAACTTTATTAAAGTTCAAAATGCACATTGTACCTCAGACAATAATAGTGGGAGACTTCAACACCCCACTATCAACAATGGACAGATCTTGGAAACAAACTAAACGGAAACACAGTGAAACTAACAAATGCTATGAACGAAATGGATTTAACAGATATCTGTAGAACATTTCATCCTACATCAAAAGAATATACCTTTTCCTCAGCACCTCATGGTACTTCCTCCAAAATTGATCATATAATTGGTAACAAAACAAGACTCAACAGATATAAGAAGGTTGAAATAATCTCATGCCTCCTATCAGATCACTACCAAATAAGGATGATCTTCAATGGAAACAACAACAACAGAAAGCCCACATACACATGGAAGCTGAACAATGCTCTACTCAATGATAACTTGGTCAAGGAAGAAATAAAGAAAGAAATTAAAGACTTCCTAGAATTTAATGTAAATAAAAGTACAACATACCCAAACTTATGGGACCTGATGAAATCAGTGTTAAGAGGAAATCTCATAGCTCTTAATGCCTCCAAAATTAAACTGGAGAGAGCATATACTAGCTGCTTAACAGCACACCTGAAAGTTGTAGAACAAAAAGAAGCTAATACACCCAATTGTGGGAGGCATCCCCACAATGGATGTGGAATTGAGGAGTGGAAGGCAGGAAATACCCAAATTAAGGGCTGAAATCAACAAATTAGAAACAAAAAGAACTATACAAAGAATCAACAAAACCAGGAGCTGGCTCTTTGAGAAAATCAACAAGATAGATAAACCCTTAGCCAGACTAACCAGAGGGCACAGAGAAAGTATGCAAATTGCCAAAATTAGAAATGAAAAGGGAGATATAACAACAGATTCTGAGGAACTTAAAAAAATCATCAAATTCTATGACAAAAACCTATACACAACAAAATTGGAATATCTGGATGAAATGGACAGGTTTCTAGACAGATACCAATTACCAAAGTTAAATCAGGGTCAGATAAATCATCTAAACTATCCCATAACCCCTGAAAAAATAGAATCAGTCATTAAAAGTCTCCCAACCAAAAAAAGCCCTGGACCATATGGGTTCAGTGCAGAATTCTCTCACACCTTCAAAGAAGACCTAATACAAATACTATTCAATCTATTCCACAAAAATGAAACCAAAGGAACACGACCCAATTCATTCTATGAGGCACACTTACCCTGATACGAAAACCCAACAATGACCCAACAATAAAAGAAAAGTTCAGACCAATTTCCCTTATGAATATCGATGCAAAAATACTCAATAAAATTCTTGCAAACCATATCCAAGAACACATCAAAATGATCATTCACTATGACCAAGTAGGCTTCATCCCAGGGATGCAGGGACAGTTCAATACCCCAAAATCCATCAATGTAATCCATGACATAAACAAACTAAAAGAAAAAAAATGGTCATTTTGTTAGATACTGAAAAAGCATTTGACAAAATTCAACATCCCTTCATGATAAAAGTTTTGGAAAGATCAGGAATTCAAGGAGCATGCCTAAACATAGCAAAAGCAATATACAAGAAACCAGTGGCCAACATCAAACTAAATGTAGAGAAAGCAATCCCAATACAATCAGGGACTAGGCAAAGATGTCATCTCTGCCCCTTTCTATTCAATATAGTACTTGAAGTTCTACCTAGAGCAATTAGACAACAAAAGGAGGTCAAAGGCATACAAATTGGAAAGGAAGAAATCATAATATCACTCTTTGCAGATGATATGATAATAACTGACCCAAAAAACTCCACCGGAGGTCTGCTACAGCTCATAAACACCTTCAGCAAAGTGACCAGATACAAAATTAACTCAAACAAATCCGTAGCCTTCCTATACTCAAAGGATAAACAGGCTGAGAATGACATTAGGAAAATAACACCCTTCACACTTGTCACGAACAATATAAAGTATCTTGGTGTGACTCTAACCAAACAAGTGAATGATCTTCATGACAAGAACTTCAAGTCTCTGAAGAAAGAAATCAAAGAAGACATCAGAAGATGGAAAGATCTCCCATGCTCATTGATTGGCAGGATTAATAGATAAAATGGCCATCCTGCCGAAAGCAATCTACAGATTCAATGCAATCCCCATCAAAATCCCAACTCAATTCTTCATAGACTTAGAAAGAACAATTCTCTAATTCATATGGAATAACAAAAAACTCAGGAGAGCAAAATTTATTCCCAACAATAAAAGGACTTCTGGGGGAAACAGCCTCCCTGACTTCAAGCTGTACTTCAGAGCAGTCGTGATAAAAACTGCATGGTATTGGTACAGTGACATGCAGATAGATCAATGGAATAGAATTGAAGAACCAGAAATGAACCCACACACTTATGGTCACTTGAAGTAGATAAAAAACAGCATCTTCAACAAATGGTGCTGGTTCAACTGGTGGTCTACATGTAGAAGGATGTGCATTGATCCACTCCTATCTCCCTGTACAAAGCTCAAGTTCAAGTGGTTCAAGGACCTTCACATAAAACCAGATACACTGACTCTAATAGAAGAAAAAGTGGGGAAAAGTCTTGAACCCATGGGCACAGGGAAAAGTTCCTGAACAGAATATCAATGGCTTGTGCTCTAAGATCAAGAATCGACAAATGGGACCGCATGAAACTACAAAGCTTCTGTAAGTCAAAGAACACTGTAAATAGTACAAAACAGCAACCTATGGATTAAGAAAAGAACTTTACCAATCCTACATCAGATACAGGGCTAATATCCAAAGTATACAAAGAACTCAAGAAGCTAGACACCAGAGATCCAAATATCCCTATCAAAAAATGAGGAACAGAGCTAAAAAGAGAATTCTCAACTGAGGAAACTCGAATGGCTGATTCAACATACTCAGTCATCAGGGAAAAACGAATCAAAACAACCCTAAGATTACACCTTACACCAGTCAGAATGGCTAAGATCAAAAACTCAGGTGACAACGAATTTGGCAAGGATGTGGAGAAAGTGGAACACTCCTCCATTGCTGGTGGGAATCCAAGCTGATACAACCTCTCTGAAAATCAGCTTCATGGGCTCTCAGAAAAATGGACATAATACTACCTGAGGACCCAGCTATACCACTCCTAGGCATATACCCAGAAGATGCTCCAACATGTAAAAAAGACACATGTTCCACTGTGTTCATAGCATCCATATTTATAATAATCAGAAACGGGAAACAACCCAGATGTCCCTCAACAGAGGAATGGATACAGAAAATGTGGTACATTTACACAATGGAATACTACACAGCTATTAAAAACAATGACTTCATGAAATTCTTGGGCAGATGGATGGAACTTGAAAATATCATCCTGAGCGAGGTAATGCAGTCACAAAAGAAAGAACATGGTATGTACTCACTGATAAGTGGTTATTAACCCAAAAATTCAAAATACCCAAGAGTCACTTCACAACAACTGTAGGCTGATTGTGAGGTCCCAGTTGGAAGACTTGGAGAAGGGACTGAAGGAGTTGAGGGAGTTTACAGCCCTAGGGAGGGATTGATAGTTTCGGAGACTGGATCACCAACCAAAGAATACACATGAAGGGAGCCATGGTGCTGGCCACATATGTGGCAGAGGAAGGTCTTGTTAGACATTAGTGGGAGCAGAGGCTCTTGGGCCTGAGGGTGGAAGATCCCCCTGCATAGGAGAATGCCAAGGAGGGAAGACAAGAGTGGGTGGGTGGGTGGGTGCAGGAGTACCCCCATAGTGGCAGGGGGAGGGGAAGGGGATGGGAGGTTCCAAAGTTTAGATCTGGAAAGGGGGAAACATTTGAAATATAAATAATGTATGAAAAAAATACCGAGAAACACCTTTATACAATATGAAGAACGTTTATCTGAACACAGCATGGTTGTGTGAAAGAGCTCTTATGCACTTCCATTTCTCACATAGAAATAGTTGTGCTTCAGTGTTTAAGAACATACCTCATCATCACACATGGAATGAAACAGAAGATAGTTGGCTACAGTCTAATAGTCGGAGATGTAGTAAATGCACTAAAGATACAAAAGCTCTGTCTTTAATGGTGGTATTTTAGGCCCAGGAGAAACTCATACTCTCTTGTGTGTCAGTCTCTTTGTAATTATGTGATATGATTTATTTTCTGAGAAGAAGCTAGCATGGTCTCATCCATAGTTCTGTTATATTTTTGAAGATTTACCAACAGAGACTGATAGATGACACTACAAAATTTTGTATGCCCAGCCTCTAATTCTGTCAGTTAAGTAACTCTCTCTTCTTAATACTTTAGATAGCTCTAAGTATTATAATGAAGCAACAGTAAGAGAAATTTTATGCATAGCTATAGGACATAGGGATATAGTGCGATACAGAGTTGATTTTGTGCTTCCTCTTACTGGAATTTCAGGAGTCATAGTGATATATTCGTAGAGTGCTGTTCCAATGTCCTATTCACATATAGGAAAAATTCCCTT